>VFFE01007208.1:628374-901813 GCA_008921705.1 Burhinus oedicnemus
CTTTTTTTTGTTTTGGGGTTTTTTTTTTTTGTTTTTTTTTTTTTTTTTTTTTCTGGAAGATGCTCAGATGTCTTGGTAATGTGTTCCCGTGCCAGATGGAAGGCAATGGCTGGAAGAGTAGATGAACAAAGACTCTTCACAATCTTTTTCCCTAATTAAATCCTTTTTTCTGTAAAAGTGCAATGTTTTCCCCACCAGATTGAAGGGATTGCCACTTATGATTGTTTAAAAAGCTACAGGTTAATTGTGTTATATGTATCTGTAGAAAAATTAATGTATATGCAAAAATGGATGAAATTGCTCAAATAGCCCGTTAATTAACTCAGCCCTATAGTTAGCAGGGTTGGCATTAGAGGAAAGAATAATGCCTTTTCAATCCAAAACCTTCCCTCCCTCCTCATCCATTTTATCTCTTCTTGTCACTTCCTATTAGCTGATCATGACATCTTATCTTTTTCCTGAAGGGTGGGCCAGAAGATTACTTTGGAGCTCATGTAAGTGACACTCCAAGGATTGGCCGGCAGCAGGTTCAGCGGCCCCGGCCCCTGGAGCCGTGGGATGTCATCCCTGTGACATGCCTGGAAACCCCAGCTCATCCCTCAACTGTCCGGTTACAGCAGCATCTCCGTCATGTTGCACTTCAAGTCTGTCACTGGCACGGGTTCACGCTCCTCACCCGGCAACCCTTCTCTGTTTTGCTGAGGACTGTATTTTTATTTTTAACGCAGAGTCCTTCACATCAGTGGCAGTGAGGGTTTCTTTTGCAGGATGGGATTCTGCCATAGGAGGGGATGGCTGGGGATCGTACAGCAAATGTACATGTACGTGCTAAGAGAGGAGCTGGGCACGAAAGCCTCATAAACAGCTTTTTTTTTTTTTTTTTTTAAGAGTTGGAAAGGACCTCTAGAGATCATCTAGTCCAAATACATTTGAAATGTATTTCTTTTTCAGTGGTTTTGAAAGGTCTTGGCCCAGTAGCTGTGGACACCAGCTCCGGTCTCTGCACTTTCTCTTTCACGTCGCTCTGTGGGAAGCAGTTTTTGGGAGAGCTCTGCCTGCCTGGAGGTGTGGGGCTGTCCCGGCAGCTTCACCCTGTACCAGCCACCCAGTCCCTGGAGCCCAGGATGCTCCCAGTGGGGGGGCACAGCCAGAGCGCTCCCACCAGCTGTAGCCAGACATTATGGCTCGTGCTGGAGGGACTCGCTGCCGGCGCCGTAATTGCAGGCTAGCTAGATTTTTGCTGTGGTATTTCAAATTCCCCCAGGGAAGCCCACAGCTATGACCATTTACGTGGTAACATTGTCAGGCATGAGTCATTTTCTTCCCTCTCTCTCTCTGTCTCTGTCTCTGTTTCTCCTCTCACACACACTCACAAATGCAAGCGCAAATCAACAAACTGGTAAATAAAATTTAAATGATGCTGTAGTGCATTTTCAGCCCTCTTTTTCTGGCTGAGCGTACAGTTTGATGTACTTTTCCCCCCGCCCCCCCCCTATAAAATGTAGCACAAAATGCGTGGGCCGTGTGAATGTTGGTACAGGAACGATGTCTTCTGCATCTTCTGCTTCGCATTACGGGTTTTTAGCAGGTTACCTTTAAGAGTGCTTTAACTAAAGAACTAATCAGTAAAACAAATCCTTAAAACCCAAATCTTTGTCAGGATAATAAAACAGGAAACCTGCAAAGCAAGTGACAGGATCACTGTTTAAGAAGTTGGTTCGCGTAACACTCCTTCCTTGATACTCCGGCTCTCCTGAGCTTACTGCTGCCCTTTTCCTACACATCTGAACAAGTGTGTGCAATGTGTGTAGTCTCATTGTATTGTACCGGCTACGTTATCATAGTTCCCGTGAGTAAGTACTTGCAGGTTTGGTGCCCTTGGCTCCAAGTTCCTCCATGAAGCAACTTGCTCGTGTACTCTGAAATGTTCACTTCAGTGCTTTTTGAAAAAAAAAAAGTGCATCCGCTAAAAGAAAGTTAGGATAATCACCACAAAGTTGTTGTGGGGTGCCTGAAGTAAGGTTGCTTTTGCAAGACAAATGTGGCAGATTTGTGTGTGCATCCTGATCGTCCGGACCAATCTGGCGCGAGAGATTGCTGCTGAACCATGCACTCTGTCCTAAGCGGGAATGGATTTGATTTCCCTCTCTTGTCCGCTTTTGTCACTCTTTCTCCAGCAGGATGCATGAGACGGGGTTTGTGAAACCAGTGCTGTGTTGTCACCTAACAGGCACAGTGACAGGCACCACCGTAAAACGTAGAGGGGCTCAGCTCAGGTGGTCCTGGGGAGTGTCAAAAGGGAGGATGGAAGTAGAATAAAAAGCGGGTAAATTTGTGTGTCACAGTAGGTATCTGGATGAAAATTTTAGATGCGGTGACCAGATCTGTGTGGCCAAATGTGTGCCGAGGACACCGCCGGGGGGGTATGTGACCATGAGTTTGGTGGCGAGGCCTCAGGTTTTGCATTTTGTTAGATTTACGTTTGCGGAGTGAGCAGAGGTTGAATAATTTATGGTGGTCACCACTTAGATACCATATGTCATGGTTTTTTTAAAGCGGTATGGGTTTTTTAATACACAAAAGGGAACAGACACTGGAGCTGAACTTCCTTCATTTTATTCAAGAAAAGAGTACTTAAAAATGTTGGGGAGCCCTTTCTATACAGTTTGAATCTGCATTAAACTTGGCTAGTCAGCATCACTCTTTTTTTGCAATGAAAAATAAATCCAGAGTGGTTGTCCTGGTTTGAGGACACACACACAAGAAGAAACGACAAGATTTTTACACCCGTCTCAGTAAGAGAACACACTTCAGTGTCATTGTAAAGTTTAGTGAAAGCGTATTTCTGTCCATTGTTTAAAAATGCATATTTAAATAAATAACCACTTAATTCCCATCTAAGAGCTTATAAATGGTAGTCTTGATGTCACAGGCAAATTTTTGTAGGTGGTTAGCACTGCTATTTCTGGGACATTACATTGGAAATATTCTATTGTGTATTTTATTTTGCCATGAGAAAAATGAAATCCTCGCGTACTAGGAGTTCACATGTCCCTTTAAGTCTTAAAATATGTTAATTTTACATGCCAAAGTCTTAAGAAGTGTTTGACTGCCCATGGCTTTTGTGTGCATCTCCAGATGGCAGATGCCATTTTGTGTTTCACATTAATTGAGTAAATTTCCTTGCTCTTTGTACATATTGCAGAGGAAGCCATTCTCTGCTTTCAATAGGACAGAACAGCTCTTTGGCATCAAACCCTTCTGGTCTGGTGGTACTAAAACTGTTTTAAGGTGGAATTCTGAGAACAAGCTTTTGGCAATACAGATTTCCTCTGCTGTAGATGAAAGTGAGACGTTTAACAGTTATCTTAGAAATATCTTGAGGTTTTTTCCTGGTGAATTGTGAAACAAAGCAGTTAGGGTAACCTCAGGGGCTGAAGACATAATAGATACATGTTTTTTCAATATTCATTTAGCTAAAGGAAAAAAAATACCTTTCATCTTGAAGGGCATTGCTTTTCATTCATTTTTTTGCCAGTTTGTTTTTTCCCCTCTCACTTTCTAGATATTTTAAAAAATAGTCTCAGGGCCTTTAAAATCCTTCACTTTGTCCAAACATTTGTATATTTTAGAAATATACAGTACTGCTTTTCTGGGCACAAACAACAGAAGAGGGTGTCATGGGGCCACCGCAACAAACACCTGAGGTGCCATACGATACTGTCTGGTGCTGGGAAGCAGTGATGGCCATCCCACTGCTGCCACTGGGCACCCTCGCATGCCTCCTCCAGCAGAAAGCCCGTGGGGTCCCTGCCGCGCTGAGCCCAGTCGAGCACCGCTCGCCTGAGCCACCTGCCATCCTACCCTGAGGTTCCTCACACGAGGGCATTTTAAGTTTGAAAGCTGTGGTGCTCAGCATAGAAAGGTGTAGTGGTTTTATAGCTAAGCATGCCCGAAGTCCAGATGAATTTCTATATGGAGGTTATAGTATTTATGAATTTTTGGTGTTTGTGAGGAGGAGAATTTATGCACAGCAGTGCTTTGGAAGTGGCTTAACCTGTTTTTACACCAAGATAAAATGAGTCCAGCAATGAGATTTTAAATCACCCTTTTTAATTTTTTCTGTATGCTCACTCTTCCAAACTCCCTGTAGAAGGGAGGCAAAACAAATACCCTGTCTGTTTGAAAAAGAATATAGAAGACAGAAGTTAATGCTCGTCAAAGAAACCAAGATTGTATGTCATGTTGTTAATCAGATTTTTATCATCATAAGTGGTGTCCAGATATAGTTGAAGTGGGCAGTGTACATAATAACATAATTATGGGTGTTATAGTGACGTAACAGCAGCAGGAGCTCGGCTCCTGACTCCTTTGTTTTCCATTCACACCCACCATGATCTACTGCTATATTTAGTTGTTTTTCACAGTTCTACCTAATACTGTCATCCCAAGTATTTTTTTTTTAAGTAAAAAAAATAAAGATAAGACTATTGATTTTCCATGGAAGGCCAAACACTGGAATCTTTTCTTGCGGGTGATAATTCAAACTGAGGGGAGGGTGGGGTTTTTTTGTTTTGGGTTTGGGGTTTTTTTTTTGTAGATTATTGTCATCTTTTGTGTGTGAAATGCAATTGCAGTCGGGGCAGAGCGGCAGCTGGTGGGAACCGTCCCAGTTCCACTGCCTTCTGCGGACTGGGACTATCTGTGTCGGCTGAGGAGCGGCTCCAGACAATTTAAGGCGAGCTCGTGGAGCGTGAAAGAACTGAGATTATTATATAACGAAGTGGTGTTTGGGGATTTAAATAAAGGAAGTTTTGACTGCTGAATTGCTGTACTTTAACAGTTCTCAGTCTATCTTTTTTGGCACAGCTTGTTTGCGTGGGCTTACAGTTCCAAAGACACCTGAAAAACACTTGCGTACTTCTCCGGTGGCGCTGGCATGGTTGTGGGGCAGCAAAGCTCAGACCCTGGGAGGCGCTGGCAGCAGGCGATGTTGTGTGCTGCTTACACCCCCCCGCAACCGAGCTTCCCATGCCCAGAAGACAGTAATCGCTATTCTCCCCAAAGAAAAGATCTCATTTTCAAAATACAGCTTTTGTGGTGAGATATACCTGCTGTGGTGAACTAATTATTGGTATGTTGGGCTGTGTGACACCTGTGGGCATTTTGCTTTGGCCCACAAAGAAAGAAAAGAGATTTAATGCCTCATGGAGCACTGATTTTTCTGTCTATGTCCTTGTCATCACAGAACTGGCCCCTGTATTAAAGCAAAGGCTTTGTCAAACACCACCAAATCAAGTACACCGCGAGTGAAACTTGCAAGGCGAATATCAGAAATGTCTTCTGTGTTTAGCAGTATAGGAAAGTGTGATGCTGTTATAAAGAAAAAAACACTCTCAGGAGTCCCAGACTAGATGAAGCCACAAGTCCAAGAGCCCTGGAAGGATGTTGCTTGCCAGCTTTACAATAGGCCTATTCAGCAGGAGTCAGCAGGGTTGCCTATCTGTGTGCCTATAGTCAAAGCTCGTTCATTCTGTGCAACACAGGTCAGCTCTGGTGCAACTATTGATATCCATAGAGCACTTGCCCTACTGCTGTGATTTAAAAAAAAAATCAACACTGTCATTACAAAGCATTACTGGACTCCTCTATGTTGTATTTATTGCAACATCACAGCTCCCTCTTTCTTTAGTTGAGTACGCATACTGCGTCTTACCTGAAGCGGTGTGAACATGTGAGCAAAGATGGAGAGTGGTCTGTATAAGAAGAGCTTTCAAAAATTATTCCCTCTTCCTGAGATCTTCTAAAAAGTATTTTAACAGCAGACAAACAAATCTCTCCTCAGGCTCGGCCTCACTCTTTGCATAAATTCAGTGACACTGCACTGAGGATCCAGGTCATTCAATATTAATTTTTAGTTTAAATGACTCCAGAATAAATAAAAGACTGTCCATCCTTGCATTTCTCCTGGACCTATTTTGATCACCTTGGCCTATGGAGGAAAGTGGTGGCAGTGTATCACCAAGTCACTGCGTACGTGGGTATGTTTTGGAACTGCCCACAGAAGTCCTTTGCAGCTTTTGAGGGAGAGACAGATGATGCCATGGGGAGCCGCCTGGACTGAGGCTGCCAAGGTGCAAGACAATAGGATCACCTATAGCCAGCCACACAGAAGGCAACTAACACATCGAATAACAGTAGCACAGACAGCTCATCTTTGTCTACTGCCAAGACAAGCACTTCGGCTAATGAGATCAATGCAGCCTTCTATATCTAATAAGGCTTATGCACAGCTTGATGAAGGTGAAGACAGAAATTCCTAAAAAGCCCCATTTTAATAGCTGTGTTCAAGCAGAACTCCCTTTTTCTTCATCAGGCATCGAGATTAGGATTTCAGACAGAGGAATTCTCTTTGTCGCCTTGCATGGCATATGGCAGACCACTGCCTCAGTTTCCCTGACTTCATAGTGTTGCTTTCTTTCCCCAGAAAGAGTTGTCTGACTGAATTCAGAAGTGTGAATGAGGTTCTTATATGCCACAACGCTTAAAGCCAGAGCAATGCCTATAAATATGTAAATGAGAGTTTTGCATTATCCTGGGAAGGGCTGGAACTTTCCTCAGGAGACTTTCTCTGACTTCAGGACTGGTTTCAGTACATACCCTTGGCAATGCAAAATGGAAGTGCATGAATAAATGAATTGGAAGATGTACATGCAGCTCCTGCCACTCCCCAAATACCTTTCCCGGCTCTGAATGCAACACAGATTTTAATCATGGAGCAACAGATGATTGATGGATGATTAATAGCTAATTTGCGAGATTCATTTAACTTCATTTTACTTATACACCGTATGTAGAATTAGTTAAGGCTTGTACAGGAAAGGAAGTGATGAGCCATTGTTCCCATTAAATTATAATGACAGCCTTCCTCATCACTGTATATTTATTATGTAAGAAAAGGAAATGTCTAGTAAAAATCTGTATAGGTTAATAACACCTTCATAATATAGTCCCTCTTTTCTATTGACTTGAATAGCCCTCCTACTGACTTTTACTGGATTATTAGAGTTAATTACATCAATTGCAATATAATTGATTCTTAAATACTATGTAGGAACCTCATACAATTATGGAAAAACAAAAGTCATCTAGACATCTCCGATCAGAAAAGATTTGGAATTCCTGCACATTTAATTCCTGATAATCACCAGTCAGTTTGGACATTAAGATTGCAGGGTTTCTTGTTTTCTTTCTGTTAGGTTTTGACAGAATTGATAGTTTTACAACATTTAACTCAGTGTGCGTGGAAATATAAGATTAAAGAGACGAATGTAATTTGCTAAAATCGTTACTTCATCTCCTAAAAGTGAAATGTATTACCTGCCTGTCTATATTAAAATACAACTTACGCTCACACATGCACGCTCAAAAAAAAACCCCAACCCCGCAATATGTATTTATCATTCAAGGTTGAAGTCCTTTATCCACAGGTGCAAGTGTTCCTACAGATCTTGCTTGCTAAAGTCACCAAGGGCCTTCAATGTAATGACATGAAGCAGAGCTGAACACTGATCTCCAGAGGGTAGAGGATCTATGCATTATTTCACTGAGTAACTTTGACATAAAAACGGTTTCTGAAGGATGGTCCTGTATTCCAGATAAAGATTATAGACCATTCAGAAAAAGGTGCTTTAAGATAAACCCTCTGAGGCATGCTACAACATTATTAAGCAGCAGTTCAACTTTAAAGCCAGTCAGACATAACATTTTTTGTGAGTCTGTTGTTGGTCAGAGTCCCCTGTGGCACCAGCGTAGGAGATGTTAGTCCTTTTATTTTTTTTTTTTGCTGGCTTTGTTACGGTTCTCCGGTGGCCTTCTAGGAGCCGTGTGGCGTTTTGTGACAGTGAGTTTGCTTTGTGTTTGTGGCTAGATTGTGCAGCTAAAGTCTTTACAAGGTAAATTCAACACTCTTTATGTTGCTCCATTAAATGTCCTCGAGTCAATTCACTTGGTTTGGGGATATCACTTCAGAGTTCCAGCTGAGCAATATATGCAAGTTATCATTATGCGAAATAATAACTTCTGTTACAGTTATTATTTTTAGTATTATTATTAATATTTTTGCTTTACAGCTTAATGCACACACTTAACCACACTGCAGCAGCCGGCTATCAAAGGCTTCCCTGAGGAAAAATTAAGCACTTAGAGCAATAAATTATGAAAAGACTACGTCTAAGGGCACCATCCACCTTGTTCTCACACCCGCTTTAAGTGTTAAATAAATCATAACATCCTGTTCATCGTGCCGTCAGTAGGGGTTAAATAAGTCACTGTAAATGAGCTCCAAATCATAGGACGTAGCTGGCTTCCAAGTATTTTGTTTGCAAGGAGAAACAGCTCCAGGCCTTTTGATAGTTCGGGTCTTTAAGGAAAGCCTTTTTTCCATTCCAACTACTTCCTGTTAATGTGGAAATGAGAGGAAATGAACATTCAGCAGAAGGATGGGCCCACCCTTTTCCAGTCGTGTGCCTAATTTGTCAGGTGCAATATTGGCACCTGGAGGCTTGTTTTGGCTCCTATTACATCCTTGCTGGGGAAATATCAGAATACTTGTAACTAGTGGCATAGGACTTCAAAGCGTTTTTGTTACAGGGAGAAAGAAGAAAGGATGCCGTCGTTAGAAAATGCAGAATTGAATGGCCCGATTTGTTTGTTAAGCATAAGGGTTATAAACAGCAATAAATTAAAAAATAAGAGAAAAAATATGTGACATTTCATTCTAAACCTAGCTGTGCCTGTTAAGCATGTAAAGAGGTACACTCCATAAAATTGCCTCTTAGAAGTATACATACCTTGAATGTGTTCATCATACTTTTGAGTCTTCGTATGAAATACCCCATTGCTGAGGACTTGTCAGCGTGTACGCGCATTTCAGTAGGAGGCATAAGTGTTTTGTGGTAAAGCTATTTCTGGCCTTTGAGTTACAGAGATGGCGAAGCTGTTGTAAGGGGCTCTGGATCTTAGATCAAAATCTACAGACTTAAGGTGCCAGAGCCTGCCTGGTGTCTTTACTTCACGCTAAACACCTCAGTCATACTTTCTTCTGTGGGATCTTTCTTGGATTAAGGAACTGCCGAAGATGAGTAAGAGTGCCCATGCTTGGCCAGCGTATTGGTGATGCATCTCTCTGGCTGAATCTGCAGAAAAAATGTATTTAAGGCTCCAGTAATGGAAAGAATGAGACTGAAGTAGAACTTATTCCCCAGTAGTGTTCTGAACTGTGAAGTGACTAAGGATAGTTTGGATTTTTAGAACTGAATAACGTTTTGGACCAAAGTAACCATTCATGTGCCACTTTTTTCAGTCATGAGTTACAATGAATTAGCATTTGGGGGTGGGAGGAGGGGAGACAGTGTAGCTAATTATTATTTCATTCAGGTAAACCATGGTGAATCAAGCCATGAGTGATATATACAGATCTGCAACTGTTCTGAGAGCAAATGCATTCAGATCAGTGAAACGAGATAATAGACTTGGGAAATCCAGATGCTGTGCAGATGTTGGGTGGAATTTTCCAGGGAAAAGCAGTTATGCCATTTTTCGTGCCTGACTCTGCAGCCCTTGCTCAGGAGGAGGTCTCTTACTGGAGGGCAAGTTACCACAGAGCAAGCAAACCTCATGCTGAGGAAACATCAGTGGGTTTTGGATTCACTGACCCCTTTCTCCCAGGTTAGTTCAACCTGTACCTGGGTTAGATGGAAGTCTAAAGGTCAAGCATGCAGAGACAGCTCTTCCCTGTGAGCAGGCAATATACTGTGCTTCATTTCAGCCATCCTGGGCTCGCGAGTGGTCTTAGTTTGACTGTAGAAGATGGCTCTGTGTTTTGGAGTCACTGTGTCTTTCTTGACCTGAGCATTGCCAGGTGATTAATCATTTACTTGAAGGGCACTGTCTTTTGCAGCCATCAAAGATTTCTTTTTTTATGCTTCTCTGACTTACACTGGGCATTAGACCAGTACATGAGACACAAGAGTGACTTGATGGCAGTTCTGTTTTGGTGCTCTGGGCACTTCCTCACCTCTTTTTGTCAGAGTCAGTGATTCTTGGCCTTCATCTTCTTGAGAGTGTGACAATTGACCTCCTGTCCAAATCCCATCAAGATGAGGCTTTTTGTCATAGAATAGTTTGGTTTGGAAGGGACCTTTAAAGGTCATCTAGTCCACTTCCCTTGCAGTGAAGAGGGACATCTTCAACTAGATCAGGTTGCCCAGAGCCCCGTCCAATCTGACCTTGAATGTTTCCAGGGATGGGGCATCTACCACCTCTCTGGGCAACCTGTTCCAGTGTTTCACCACCCTCATTGTAAAAAATGTCTTTCTTCTATCTAGCTTGAACCTACTCTCTTTTAGTTTAAAACCATTACCCCTTGTCCTATCACAACAGGCCCTACTAAAAAGTCTGTCCCCATCTTTCTTATAAGCCCCCTTTAAGTACTGAAAGGCCGCAATAAAGTTTTCCCAGAGCTTTCTCTTCTCCAGGCTGAACAACCCCAGCTCTCTCAGCCTGTCCTCATAGGAGAGGTTCCATCCCTCTGATCATTTTGTCTAGAGAAAGAAATCTGCTGTGGATATGCATACAACAGCAGTAGCACATATTGTGTGCCAGCTTCCATGCAAGGGCTCTGCGGCAAGGACAGTTTAGTTTAAACTATTCAGCAGCCATTTAAACTCAGCCCAAGGATTTTGCACCGAAGTGGCTGAGGATCACTCATGTGATGTGTCCTGCTGAGTCAGTGGTGAGGGTGGGGGATCTTGAGCTGCAGGAAAGGTACAAAAGTGGTTGGAGGCAAGAAAAGAGAGGAGCTTAATAATCCTTTACTCCCACCCCTAGAGACATTTCTGCTGCTACAAAAGGCCAGAAAAACTCTGAAATAAATGCAAGGATTGTCCTATACATGCTTATTTTACTCTAGTAACGTTCCCTATTCTCCTTTATCCCAGAGACACCAGGAAGGATTAATGCTGCAGTGACCTCTCTGCCTGCACAGATGACCATTGTACTGATAGTTCCTGAACCAGTTTGAGGTACGTAGATTGCCAGCATACAGTGGCACTGCATGATCTAGGTAGTTGACTTTCTTGCTTTGTAAGTTTCGAGCTTAATTATGTCACCTTGTACAAACCCAGATGTCATAAATTTTGGGGAAGAGGTAACTTGTCCTCCTTGTGGATGGGTGGAAGAGCCTTGCAGGGAGAATGCAGCCTTGCTCTGGTGACACGTTCCACTTTGCGCTCATCTCTGAAAGAGATAGCACTTCTCCCTTTGGTCTGTCTCCTGGGATATCCTTTCCCATTGTGTCAATTATCTCATTTCTCTGCAGCTCCAATGAATACAAGTAAATAAATCACATACATAAACAGGCTTTGGGGGGCATCCTTGACAGCTACAGCAATTGTCAACTACTTAGATTTCTCATGTCTGTGAGTTTAGTCAGGATCGGTGTGCTCCTGACATGCCATTTGCATGGCCTGGGAACAGTAGCATTCAGCACTTCCTTCTCCTTTATTTTAGAGAATTATAGAACAGGTCATGTGCTGGTGCAAATATAGCCAGTTGTTCTCCACACTGGTATCTTTTGTACCATATGTATAGCTTTGATAAGCAGCACATGTGTCTGCTTCCCGGCTATACAGTGTTTCCACTCTGATCTCAGGAGTGTAGCTAAATCAATATATCCTTTGTGATGTGCAGATGGAAATAATCTCCAGAAAGATGCATTTCTGAGCTTTGCCCAGTAGGTATTTATTTGAGAGGTACAGCTGGTTTGTGGAAAGGTACAATCCAAGACCATATGGGAGCACCGTGCTAACCCTGCTCAAGCAGCTTTACGCTGCTCTTGTGGCCCCCCCCATGACCATCAGTAAGGCCTCTGGGAGGCTCCTTTGATGTGAAGGGAATTGCCAGGCAGGGTGTTGCTTGGCCCCCGAGGGGCAGAAGGAGGGGCAGCCCCACCTGCTCTGCCGCTGGCTGCCAAACCTGCCACCGCACCTCAGCACCTTGCTAGCTGCCCCCACATCAGGTTGCCACAAGGTGCCCTTCAGTCCTGCTCCCCAAAGCAGATCAGGCGCAGACAGGCCATTTCCATCCTAAAATGGCCTAGGTAAGGTTTGCTGATGTACTTCTGTCTACTACTGCCAGTTAATGGACCTAAATCCAGATTTCAGAGCTGTAACGTGGTACAAGTCTAAATGTCCCCATATTCCATGACTGCTTGAGGTAACACTTTGATTCAGGTTCAGTGTCCAGACTCTAAGCTTTTCCCCATCTATGATGGAAAAGAATTAAATTTCTGATAGTTTTGCCCAATTCAAACTCCTCCGGATGCTAAATGGGTAACACACATCCAGTAAGTTCACATCGGCAATGTAAAAACACTTTTGTTTCCTCAAAGGCTTGTGCTATAAAAAATGACATGATGATTTGAATCAGAATACGTGAGGATCTGGCAAATCAGTCACACCTGTAAAAACACAGGTTCAATATCAATACCTGCATCATTAATGACATGCTACTAATAAAATACTGTACGGGTGAGATTCAACTCACCACAGAAGAGAGACAGGCATTTTTTTGGTGGGATTCAGCCCAGCTGTTAGGATGAGGCGTATGGTGCCTCCATGGATTACGGAGCAAACCCAGGGCGGGGAGCGCTGTGCTTGGGGTACATTATGGCGGCTGTAGGGCAGCGGTTGGGTGGCGAGGGGCACCTTGACCTGTCCACCCCCTCCGCGGGGAGAGAGCACTGGACTGACAAACTCCACAGTGGATGCGGGCGCTGGGGCCGTTTGCTAAGGAAACTCACATCTGTTTGCACAGGTTTATTCACAGATGTTTTAAAACGCCGTTCCCTTGCGCAAGTCAGGCTGTGAACACCTGAGTTTTGGTTCTTCCCAGAGCTGTTTCACAAGGAACTTGTGCTTTCTTTCCCAGAGTGGACATACTGCATAGGGAGACACCCATGTAATTTTACAGCCCAGACTCCTCATTCCTGTACATACTCAGATGTTCAAGCAGGTAGTTCTCCGTGAATGAAAACTGTTATGATTTTCACTCACAGGTACGTACTGGAAGCAACCCTGGAAAGCTCCCTTCTGCCCATTGAATTTGGACAAATATGCTGGGAATAGTCTTTTCTCTGCCTTGTCCTGCTCTGATCACCGTCTTCATGTTGTCAAGGGCTGATTTTAAATTGAGTCACAAATATGTTCAAAGTACAAGAGCCCATTGCCATGTGCTGGAGTCAGCCGGCAGCTGCTCCTCCTCCTCCTCAGCAGTGAGGTGAGGTGAGGTGAGGCAGAGAGGCCCAGCGCTGCCATTTCCTTCCCCAGGGAGGTGCAGGCCACCGGGAGCCTTGGGGCCGCCATTTTGTGCCACAAGGGGGGCCTTGGAGGCCGTGCTGTCTCCCCTACAACATGGTTAAGTTGTTGTGTGTGTATCTACAACAATTTTCATTGCAGGATCCCTCAAATAGCACCTGCAGACCTTATGGGGAGTGTCTTTTGCTGTGTGAGGAGCCCCTTGGCTCCCTGAGAGGAGGAGCACACATGGCAGCAGGGTCCCTGGCAGTGACTCCTGCAACGCCGTGTGCCCTCAGGCAGGACGGTCCCTGTTGCACAGACAAGCACGCTGTGGTGTGGCACAGTTATGTGGGCTTCCCTAAGGTCAGGCATCAGTCAGCAGCAGGGCTCTGGCATCCCTTTACAGCTCTGCTGTTTGTAATATGTATTATCAGCGCTGCGATAATGCTCAAAAATGGCTGCTTCTTTCTGAATAAAAGGAAAGTCGCTGCTCGTATCTCAAGGATAAAAGCCTGTCTGGCTGGAAATCAGTGCAGGGTGCTGAAAACGGGCAGAGCAGCTGAGCCAAGCGCAGCGCTCTGTGTCCCTGGAGAGCAGCGTTTCGGTTCCCCGGAGCAGAGGCTGCTACTTTGGCACTGAGTGAAATGGACCTCCCCTTCCTCTCGCCGCCATGAGCAGCGAAGGAAAACCTGACCCGCTCTCCAGCATGGGACTGCCTAGGCTAGCCAAACACAGCAGAGCCTGGCCCTGGCTGACCGTGATGATAACCAGCCATATGTCTTGTTCTCACACCCTTACTATTGATTTGTCAGCTCTGCCTCCTCTGCCGGTCTAGCACCCCAAGTCTTCTTCCTTCATCTGTATTTATCTGGCCTTCCTGAAACTTGTGATCCTATCCTCTGCATATCACCTGTGATACAGCAGCAGGAGGTTTCAGGAGGTTTTTCAGGAGGTCTTCAGGAGGAGGATGGTGGAGCGATGCTGTTGCAGGACAGAGAGGAAAGGTGCCTGAGAGAACTCGGGTCTCTGACCCAAGAGGAGAGGGAAACATAGCAAATCGTGTCTGTTTTCATGGTGAAAAGGGACAGTGTGAAATGGTAATATTTTGTTCCATTGCTATCGTGTGAATTTCGCAAAACTTGGGACCTGCCCTCTGAAAGGTATTCAATGTCCTTCAAGATGCCATTTCAGTGAGCTCACCCCCCAGGACCGTGTCCTCGCTGGAATTGTGTGTCCGTACGTGCACATTTCCCCAGCACAAATCAAATTCACAGAGCCTCACAAAAACCTATGGGAATATTTGGTTTTGCATGCAAATATTTACCAAGTAAAAATGGATACTTTTCCACAGCCCCTAGTCCTAGGCTTCTTCTGTGGAGGAACTGCCAACTGCACATGCATGCTGGTTTGGCACCGGGACAGCACATTCCCTAGAGAGTAGAACGAAACCGCGAACTCCTTTCGCTTGTGAACCCCTTTCCACGGAGCAGGTGAAAGCATGCTGAACTCACCCTTGCCTCCTAGCCTGGCTGTTTTCTAAATGTCATTTGAAAGTCTCTCCCCCTCCTCCCTCCTCCCCCTGTCCCCAGTTTTATCCCTCTTTCAGGAGGCAGCCATCAGCAACAAAACCACAATGCAGGGCTTGGCTGGCTGCGTGCATTCAGCAGCTGCTCTGTTCCAAGTTCTGGGCAAGCCACAGCTATCCAGATTCCCATTTGTCCTGTGTCTTCTGCCTCAGTTGCAGTACAGCATCTTGAGCTAGAAGGACCACTAATTGACCAGCTTGGACGGGTTGCCAGCACTGCAGTACAGTCAGCCTGCTGTCCCCAGTTGTCTGTGCCTTTCCCCCCTTCACTACACTTCCAGTCCTTCCTGATCCAAAGCTTGTGACATCTTCCAAGTCCTCCTTGCATTCAAGACTCTAATTCGGCATGTGGTATGCTGTGCTTTTCCAGCAGGCTGCTTTTTGTCATTATCTCTCCACCCAAGTGAATGTTCAGGATGGGTATGTTCTTTCTTCAATTATTGCAGAGAACTAAAATGTAAGCAATAAACACTAAAGCCAGATTTTTCTAATACAAAACATCAAGCAAAATCTTTGCTTTCTCATATAATTATTCTGAAAGAGTTACAAGCCTGCAAATGAAAATACAATTCTCTGCCTTAAATATGAAGTAGTGTTTTCTTACAGGGTATGATAAGAATGTGATTTAAGTTTGCTTTAGCTCATTTCTTCGCTGTGTTGTGCTGACGTGATTGTTCAAAGAAATTGTGCTTTTGGAAGGAAAAGGTTAAAGTTTGCTACTGATATTCATCAGGAGATGGATATTTAATCTTTAATCTCTTGTTCTAGGCCCCTACTTCGGATCAACTCATTATCCCGAATAAACGATGTGTCATTCCCATTATTTATGTTTCACTGCAGCCAAAGTATCTGGACCTCGTTTTGGTAAGCACCATTCATTTCGACCCATTCAGTATTAATCTCCCTGCTAACATCTTTCCTGTCCTATGTGCTGTCCCCTATTTGCTTTTATGTTTTCCGCAGAGTGTTTATAAAAGGATAATCTTTTACAAAGCAGACAGAATTTTTGTGTATAAACTGCTCTGTTTGAATGCCTCATTGATATACCATCTAAACTGAAGTGTTCAGCAAGATTAGTGCATCCACTGAGCCACTGAACTGGGTAAAAATATGGGAACTGCTCCTTTCTTTATAGCGAGAGAGGGTAGCTAATGATGCCATCTTCTTTTAAATAGGATACTTTTAGCAGATGGACTCTGAGAATATGAATACATTTCACAAATAAAAAATAATCACCAAAGGAGGTGGATTATTGTCACAAATAAAATGAGAAAAAGGCACAAAATGTATAGATTATGTAAAGACCCCAAGCCAGCTTCCACCTTAGTGAAACTGGTGTAAATGCAGAATAATTCAGTCAAAATGATGTGAATTAGTACTTTTTTACATCATTGTCACTCACATCAGGATTTGGTCTCTTTGTGTTGTAATTGCTGATGACTTCAGCTAGGATAGGGACTTGCAATGCCTTGAAATGCAAATGATACATTTTCTCTTTCTCATGCTGATATAAATTTCCAGTGAGAATGTTTTGAGCACAATCCCCTCCTTTTCACGTGAAATAAATAAATAAATAAAGACTGCCTGGCGCACATAACATACACTTATTTCGGCTGTCTCCTTTGCAATGTGTATCTGGTGACATCGGGTGCCACTGACACACCCTCTGAGACGCCAACACTTTATGTTAGAAGAACACAGTATGCAAGTGAATCTGTGCCCATATTCCCACATTTAGACGGGAAAAATCCCAAACAGACATGTGGCAGTATCATTTGAATGGCATAGATTCTTAAATACATTTGTCACTTTGTACACTTGCCAGCTCTTCTTTGAAGATATAAACCACCAAAACACTCCAAATTTTATCCATCATGACTCTGTCAACATGTAGCACTGTTTAGCATGTTATTTTAGTTAAATTGCACTATTGTTGTCCATCTATTATGACATAAACTAGGATTGGTGCCCTTGCATTAAAATGAAATGAAAACTGTAAGAAAGAGTAGGGAAAAAGAAAATACTGAGTCGTGCCATTCATTTAGCAGTGAAGGAATGTGGGGAGGAGTATCAGAGAGGCAGGCAGCACAAAAGGTATAAGATACCCCTAGTTTCAGCTTTAAAAGGGATCACTCACGTGTTTACGAGAGGCTACCTGCTGGGAGTGGTTCAGTACCACCTTTGGGGACTGTGCATAGAGAGGGATGAAACCTCTCTGGACGGCTCCCCTTGTCATTTTTAATTCACCTCCCCCACTGATATGACCCAGACCTGACTTCTAGTAAGAAAACGCTGGACATGGCTATTTCTGGAGTCTGTCAACACCACTGCAAGGTTAGTGAGAGCAGTTTGTGGGTCGGGGACAGAGGTAACCCAGCTCACACACAGCTTACTGAGTTGTCATTGCTCTTTGGAGATAATCCACGTAATTCAGTACACAGAAGCGGTCTCAATGAAGTAATTGCCTGTTCAGTCCTAAGAAGACTGGTAATAAGAAAAGGAGTCTGTCACTTTTTGGTTGCCATTAGCTGAGGTTAAAATCTTTCTATTAGAGCTGCTATCCAGTGCCTCATGCATAGCAAGTGGGTGATCTCAACACAGGAGAGAAAGAAGTGTCACCATATTTGGCACAAATTGGCCTACTTACCAGGGGGTGATCCACATTGCACTGCTCTGGAGACAGCTACTCTTTCAGTGTGAGGACGGATGCTCTCCAGCTCTCTGTGTTCAGCGGTCAGATCTTTTGCAGAAATGAGTGCAGTCCCCACTGTGCTGTGGGGGTCAGGCATCCAACAGTGTAAAACAGAAGAGATTTACCGACAGACTTTTGACAATTTCTGATGTTTTTCACCAGTGGAGGTATGATCTATATTGTAAGTAAATAAATACAGCATTTTTTCTTCCAAAGGTGATCAGACACGACCTTCCTGGCCTAAAAGTTTTAGTGAAAGGGAGTTGCTTGTAAGCGTAATTTATTGCCTAGCAGTTTTGTGTGATGAACCACCAGGTTCCTGGAAATCCCACAGGAATGAACATTTCTGTGGGCATCAAACTCATTGCACAAGTGATACAGAGGTGACTTGTGCCAAGGCAGGGTGTCCATGGCTCTGGAATGTGTCAGACTTGCTGTACATGTGCAGGTCAACTGCACGGTGCATTGCATTAGCTTAGACCCAGGATGTAGCAGCCCTGTCACTTTTAGAGTCATCATGTTGGCAACTCTCAAGCACCAAATTCAAGTCAGTGAAGACCTAATGGAACAATCTTTGGAATATATTTGTAAACAATTCTAGGTGCAGCAGCATGGGGACAGATTTCTGGGTAATTTATTTGCACTTAATTAACCTACTCTTCTCACTTACTCTCTGCAGGGGAATTTCTCTGCCTGACTACGTGGTGAGAATGGGATGAGCCTACCAGGTGTTTGGTAGACAAATTTGTGGCACTAGGTCTGTAGTAGAACAAGAGAGACAAAGGGAGGATGAGTGGGAGAGAACCAGAGACAGATCAAGAAAGGTTCAGCTGGATCCAAGTAGACCTACTTTCATAGAGATAGGCAAAGCAAAGAGTTGAGGAAATAACAATAATAAAAAAACCTATGTTCTCATGCACAGCATGACCAAGCATGATTAACATACATAGGAAAATCACAATGTGCTGGTAATAAGCGTACAAATGTAAGACCAAATAAACATACACTGAAGAGGAGAGATTATACTATACAGTACGATATGATATGATATGATAAAATGTGCCTTTTTTGCAGCAGACATTGGACACACCTCCTAGGCACAGAAATGATCCTTGTTGGAATAGACTTTGCTGTAAGGAAAGGAACATGTCCAACACCGAGATACTCTGGTGGTAGACCTGTATCCTTCCTGCGTCTCTCTTACTGCTGATTAAACAACTCCATGCTGTAAGGCAGGAGAATGAACCGAGTGTGGGTGGGCTAAGCCGTTTTTTTCTACAGAGTCCCTGTCATGACTACATAAGGAAGTGGGACGTCCATGTGGAGGCTGCATGCCACCCTCCTTTTTGTAGTGTATGATTGTGGATAGCAGGAGACAGACCTGGCTGTCACTAGTGGAGATTACTGAAAGTGCTTATTGCTCCTAGTCTGGGAATACACTCACATAAATGCTAAGCAATACCTTGATTTGATCCTGACCTGTACTGACATCCCTGGTGCTATGGCTATGAGTTGTATTGGTGCTTGGGATGAGGCAGTTCCTACATCACTCTTTCCACACATCTAGTCCTAAATACACAAAGATGTAGGCAGCAGAGGGGAAAGGGAAGGAAGAGAGGATGCTGGAGTGACAATGGATCTTTAAAGAACCAGGCTATGCCATGTCCTCTAAGGCATGAAATCTGTCAGAAGATAGTGTATTTTTAGGAACTGGCTGTAGACACTGAAGCAGTATAGCTTGTTGGTATAAGGGCATAGAGATCTAGGCACTAACACGATTAATGCCATGTCTCAACAAAAGGGATTTCCCACATTTATATTGCTCAGAAATAGCTTTCCATAAATTTGATGTGAGTACTTGGCAAATGAAGCAGCCATCAAATACCAATAAAAATATGTTTGTGATACCTGCAATATACACCAAAAGAACCAGAGAACATTAATATTCCAGAAGGACTCTTCAGGTACCCATAAAAATCAGATGTTACGGAGACTCTGTCAAGGTTGAGAGGTTCAGACCTTAACCTGACATAAAACTTGCATTATAAAATTTCTTTCTTATTGTGGAAAATCAGGATTTCACACTAGCAGCATGGTTGAAGTGAGTGCTGACTGACCAGGTGGCTCCAGCATGCCTGAGATGCATTTGCTCTGTCAAGCTCATGTAGGAGTCCTTTCCTTGTGGATTGGCCTGGGTTTTTGGCAGTGGGGGGCCAAGTGCCTCTGGCTCCCAGCACCTGGGGCAGCCTGAGAGGCAGGGGATGTGTTGGGCGAAGAGGGGTGCAGCCTTTCTTTGTATGAATGAGGCGGTGCAAGGTGTTGCCATGCACCCAGAGAAATCTCTTTAAATAGTATTCCTCATAGGACACCATTTTTAGCTCCCCAGGCAGCCTGGCTCCATTTGAGGGTCCAGGGGCTAACGAGCACAACTCCTTTTAGGGATTGCCAAGCAGGCAGGCTTCACTAGCTTCTACATCAGGATTGTGCATTTCTCTTATCCCCTTTTCTCTGCTCCCCCAAGTCCCTCCTCTATAAATGAAAGGAAAAGAAGCTCTTCCGGAGGTCCCGCCTGGGATAACCAGCTCTGACCACTTCACTTTAAGAGAATAATTGGGAATGTTTCCTACAGATGCTGCCTGAGCACACAGAAATGCCAGAGTGATAGACACAGCTTAAATCCCTAGACTGCCAGACAGATAAAGGTAGTCTGTCCCAAAATCTGCCTGTCCCTTATATCGCCATGTCAAAATGAAGCAGAAACTTTTCACACATCATCACTTCTGTTAGCTTAAGTCCAGATCCTTGCACCCTTACTCATGGTTAGTAATGCCTTACTGCACAAGTAGTGCTACTGACTTCTCCAGGGCAGCTCCTGGAAGAAGAACCTATTTAAACCTGCAACTGGAATCTAAGTATCCAATCTGCATCAATTCCTTAGCTACACATAAGGCAGCACTACATTGTATTTTTAATTAATTTAGGAATCAAATTCAGTAAAAGAAAATTGTACTTTTTACCTAGCTGTCTCTTCCTGTGGCTATTAGTACTTTGAGAGCTCCGATAAATAAATATGAAGGAGCTAATAGCTCTTTTTATTGCCCTCACCAAAGAATCCTGTTAGGGCTGGAAGGCAGGTTTTAAATCCAGAACAGACAGTTGTAATTGTGCTGCCTTATGTACTTAGCCCAGGCCACTCATTTTGCACCCACCATTTCACTTCATGATATCATTTCACTTATGGGGACATTTCTGCACATTTGAATACATCCCTACACAAAGTGTTTTGCCAAGTGAGGTTTTTTGGACCTCATTTGGAAAGCCCCCAAAGATCTGGCTTTCGGGTCTCTTCCGAGTTCAGAAAAAATTTCTGATGAAAGCTAAATCAGTTAACACCAAATTGGGTTGATAGGGGGATCCTTGTCTTCTCAGCTAACGGTATGAAACCAGATAAAGGAGTTGATTTGACAGCTGAATAGATTTCCAAAGAGGGGTCATTTTCTCCCATGACCAAATAATATGATAGAGATATGCAAGGGTATGTGTGTGCCTTTCAACAGCAGGCTGAGTCCAAGAGCTTACTTATCTCTGAACAGCTTCTCTGGTGTCTAAAATAAAGAATGCAGAGTTTCTGAATAATCAGGGAGCAAATACTTTCCCTGTTTTGCCTTGAGTAACCAACTACACCAGGAGAACTTGGGGCCTTGTTCTCGGTAGTGCTGTGTGTTTTCATTAGGAACTGAAACGCTGTAGCTTTCAGAAAGTCTTCAGCACCATGAAAGGTTGAACCTTTACAGTTTAACAGTATAATCTTTATAGTGTCTCCATGCAGTATTCCACAGACCACCTCACACTGAATTTATTCCACAGTTGTTGAAATATCTTGATGCTCTATTGTTCTTCTGGAATTGTCATTGTCTTTATGGAAGTCTATGGGGGAAAGAAATTGGACAGTAAACCTCTTAGGGACAAGTTTTGGCTCCTTTGCACCAGCTGATACGGAGAAAAGTCTCTGGTTCTTCCAGACAGTTAGTTTGTTTTCAAAGGACTTGATGACTGTACTATTTATTTACTATTTCAGTTTTTATGACAACATTGGCATTCTTTCACTCTTTTTTTCTTCAGCAGCCGTAAATATGAAAGAAGGATTTTTGGACTGTATTTCTGTTATGGTGATCTCCTTTTTCTTCTGTTTTTGCTTCTCCCTGCTTCCCCAGGTCCTTTTTGGTAAATAAGAAGTTTTTACATGTTGCACATCGCCTAACCAACACTGGTGACTTGAGGTCTGGATGTGGAGGCTGTGATTTCCAAGGTATGATATTCCAAGGCTGAATTTCTTGGATACCTCAGTCTTTTTTAAGGAATTAAGCACACTATCATTCACCAAGGGAGAGGGAGGTGAAAGGCAGTTGATTAGTAATGGGATACAAAGTCATTTAGCTCTGAATTGGCAGTGGTAGCAACTGATAGGAAGTCTGTGGTTTCCATTCACAAGTGCACCACCACTGCATTCAGTATCATTGTTTTCGTTCCCTCACACAGTTTCAACAGAGAGACAGATGGGCATTTTTCTGACCCAGCTTTTGGTAGTTAATAAGCGTTCTGTCATTCAGTGGCTCTGGATCATGACAAGGAGCTTGAACTTCCCAAGAGCCAGAAAGGAACCTCTAGGGTCAGAGACAATGTGTGCCACAAAACATTGCAATGCTTCTATCTGCATTCTGGGTAACAACCTCAGTGGTTTTTAATCTTGCTCTGGTGTTCATTTTTAAAGATAATAATAGTTGCTGGAAATTAATTTCCTACTGGGTTACTCACAGTTAACAAAGTTCTGAATAGCTGGAGACCCAAACATAACAAAATAGTCCTTTCTCTTGGAGACACATTTTAATACCCATCGACAGTAAAACCATTACAGAATTCCATGGATGAAAACCAGGAAGGTAGAACAAGAAACTTAACCCTCTGATTTATGAGTGGAACTGTATCTTCTTTAAAATGGTGTCATTTCTGATGCTTTACTTTGAAACTGAAGGCAGTGTTTTAACACAGCTTGCATAACCTCTCCATGTGTTTTTATGCTGTGCCATTACAGGACTCTGCTGTGATGGCTAACTCCTCTAGCCGAAACTGTTGACCTACACACTTTTTAAAGAGTACCTCATTTCGTCTACTAGGATTAATCAGGAGCTTTTCTGCACACTATAAAGTTTTGCTACGTCCCTATGCCTTTTGCAGAAATTAGCTACTTAACATAGATTACCACCACTGACAGGGTGCAAGTTATTAAAGTAAATAACTAATATGAGGCTGACATAATTGGCATTATTGTGCTCAACTATGTTACCAAATAAAATACAAAAGAACTGAAACAATCTGGAATGACTGAAGTAGGTAAATGACACCCAGAATTAAGTAGATAACAAGTGGGAGCAGGTTCTGTCTCTCTCTCTCTCAGTGGGTGGCTGTATGATTTTGAACAAGTGTGTAGCATGTTTATATTGCTCTTTTCTATCATAGAATAGGATCATAGAATCATAGAATCATTTTGGTTGGAAGAGACCTTTAAGATCATCAAGTCCAACCATTAACCTAGCACTGTCAAGTTACCACTAAACCATGTCCCTCAGCACTACATCACCTCCAGGGATGGTGACTCAACCACTTCCCTGGGCAGCATATTCCAATGCTTGACAACCCTTTTGGTGAAGACATTTTTCCTAATATCCTTCCTAAAACTCCCCTGGTGCAACTTGAGGCCATTTCCTCTTGTCCTATCCCTTGTTACTTGGGAGAAGAGACCAACCCCCACCTCACTACAACCTCCTCTCAGGTAGTTGTAGAGAGTGATAAGGTCTCCTCTTAGCCGCTTCGTTGCCCTTCTCTGGACACGCTCCAGCACCTCAATGTCTTTCTTGTAGTGAGGGGCTCAAAAGTGAACACGGTATTTGAGGTGGGGCCTCACCAGTGCTGAGTACAGAGGTACAATCACTTCCCTAGTCCTGCTGGCCACACTATTTCTAATACAAGCCAGGATGCTGTTGGCCTTCTTGGCCACCTGGGCACACTGCTGGCTAATATTCAGCTGACTGTCAACCAATATCTCCAGATCCTTTCCTGCCAGGCAGCTTTCCAGCCACTCTTCCCCAAGCCTGTCGCGCTGCATGGGGTTGTTGTGACCCAAGTGCAGGACCTGGCACTTGGCCTTGTTGAACCTCATACTGTTGGCCTCGGCCCGTCGATCCAGCCTGTCTAGATCCCTCTCTAGAGCTGTCCTACCCTGAAGCAGATCAACAGTCCCACCCAACTTGGTGTCATCTGAAAACTTACTGAGGGTGCACTTGATCCCCTCGTCCAGGTTGTTGATAAAGATATTAAACAAAATCAGCCCCAGTGCTGAGCCCTGGGGAACACCACTTGTGACCGGCTGCCAACTGGATTTAACTCCATTCACCACAACTCTTTGGTCCTGGCCATCCAGCCAGTTTTTTTACCCAGCAAAGCGTATGCCCATCCAAGCCATGAGTTTCTCCAGGAGAATGCTGTGGGAAACGGTGTCAAAGGCTTTACTACAGTCCAGGT
Source organism: Burhinus oedicnemus (assembly GCA_008921705.1). Classification (NCBI taxonomy): domain Eukaryota; kingdom Metazoa; phylum Chordata; class Aves; order Charadriiformes; family Burhinidae; genus Burhinus; species Burhinus oedicnemus. Next base: position 652,589 of record VFFE01007208.1, read on the forward strand.
AAACAACATCCACAGCCTTTCCCTTGTCCACCAAGCAGGTCACCTTATCATAGAAGAAGATCAGGTTAGCCGAGCAGGACCTGCCTTTCACAAATCCATGCTGACTGGGCCTGATTGCCTGGTTGCCCTGTATGTACTGCATGATGGCACTCAGGATGATATGCTCCATAACCTTTCCTGGCACTGAGGTCAGACTGACAGGCCTCTAATTCCCCAGATCCTCCTTGTGGCCCTTCTTGTAGATGGGCGGCACATTTGCTAACCTCCAGTCAACTGGGACCTCCCTGGTTAGCCATAACTGCTGATAAGTGATGGAAAGTGGCTTGGTAAGCACATCTGCCAGCTCCCTTAGTACCCTTGGGTGGATCCCATCCAGCCCGTTAGGCTTGTGTGTGTCTTAGTGGTGTAGTAGCTCACTAACCATTCCTTCTTGGATTATGGGGGCTTCATTCTGCTCCCCATCCTTGTTGTCCAGCTCAGGGGGCTGGGTACCCAGAGAGCAACTGGTCTCACTATTACTATGGCACAAATGAAACTGGTGTGAAGTTGTCTGGCACCTGGGAGAGGAATCAGGACCCTGTCCCTGCAGGCAAAGTCCTGTTCCACAATGAATTTTACTTTCATTGTGACATTTTGAAGGTACTACATGGTAATGACACATTGCTCCAGTAATTTTTGTACAATGTCTCTCTGAGCTCTCCCCATCTGTCATGACAGCATTAGTCTTGGCATCTCTGATGAAAGAATCAAAATTAAAAGGGAGAACAAAAAGTCAATTTCTAATGGATTCCAAATACCCATATCTTACAAGCGTGAATTAAATATTGCTCTCATCTTGCAGCCTTCCAGCCATATTACATGGATAAAAACCCTCAAAACTATTTAAAATTAAAAATCCTGTTAAAAGCTGAAATATATATAAAGTAAAATAATATTCAGCTGTTTAAACTAACCTGTTGATAGGCTGTCAGCTGTCATTTGATTTGCACTTCATTTGAATTAATAAAAAGTAAACCATAAGCATCATGATTTACAGTAATATAAAAGCTATTACAAAGGACCTTCATCATAAGCTTCTTTGTCATAAAGCTATTGTATCTTACTTTCAATCACTAAACACTGTTAAAAACATTTCCTAATATAATGCCACCCGATGCAATATACAAATTCCTTTGCTTCAAAACTAGCTATAGGGACATATCTTTGAGTCTTTAGAGACAAATTGGAAGTTTCTTCTTGCAGAAATAGTGTAAAGTATTTTCTGGCTGGTGTTCTTCATCTTTTCTTAAGGCTACACACACACAGAGATGCCCCTCCTCCCCCCGCCCCCCCAGCTCAGGTTTACCCACAGCCATTAAAGTACCTTTATGCCTCCTCCTTTATTTTAAATAACCCTTGGACAAACAACATGTAGTTTACTCAAATACACCAATTTGTTCACTCCTATGAAAAGTGTCATGGACTTTATATTGACCTCAGTTTGATATCTCCTCTTAAAGACTGTTTCTCCTTCTCCCTGTGCTGCTTTTTGGAGTTAATAATGCCATGAAGAAAGAGATGGAGTTGTTGGATACCTAATGGTACTTCCTTTGGGATTTCCTCACCCATGGTACTCAAAGAGTCTCCCTGGCTCTTGTCTATCCTGTCTGGTCATGGCAGTGTCACGGTTGCTCATAGGAGATGTGATCGCCTTGTCCGGCCCTTGCAGCACTCCTCAGGTGCCCACAGATAGGGGTGCAAAGAGAGAACTGGGGAGCACCCAGGCACCAGAAGATCCCCAAGACACACCCAAAGCACTGGGCACTCCTGTGTGCCCGCACCAGGGCTGCTAACACATGTCCCAGTTGAGCACCTGGCACTGTCCACAGTGCCACACCCTCACATCGCAGCTCAGTACTTCTGTGCTCTCTCCCCACAGCATCCCCAGAGTGCATCACCTCTGCTGCTCCTAGTGAGGATGAGGTCCGTCATGCCCTAGCAATTTTCTCCTTGAACTGGTCCTGGACAGAATAGCTCCTAGAATGTCACCTGAGAACCAGAAGTAGCGTGCCGTTTCATCCTTTCCACAGGTTGGCTACTCCCTGGCAAACAACGACAGCAAAAGTTCACAAGAGGGCAACAGGATATACCTCAGAGACAATAGCTAGAGGCCAAGGAGGCAGAGGAAGGACTGGGTGCATTCCTGGGCTTAGACATAACTCTGAACTCATAAAGGGATGGTTGGTTCTGGAGCATGACACAGCTTACAACTTGCTGTTCACATGTGATGATGGGAGCCCACATGCGAATGTCTGCCACAAGTCTGGTCCACAGGTTTGACTCTACAAGTCAGAGCACAGTGCACCTCATCATCTTGCTCAGCAAGGACCAACAGCCTTATTCCATGCTTTCTCCATAGCATCCATAAAAATTGAGGGCAAGGATCAAAGAGGGTAGAAGGGCAAGAGAGTGGAGTGGTATGCCACCAGTGTGTCCTGACTGCAGTGTAACTCCCATCAGGAGGCAGAGGACTAGTGGTGCCAGAGGTCCTGCCAAGGGAGGCAAGAAGCAAGGGCAGCCAACCTGAGAGGAAGCTCTCTGAGCACCCAGCCCATAATGCCCTGGGAGAGGACCCCCCTGTTTCTAAGCACCTGACAGAGACCCCCACAGGCTGCCCAGCTGAGGACCTCACTGAGGCCTGGTATGTACAGACTATAAGTACAGTGGAGGCAACTTGCACAGCCTAAAAATTGGCTGTTGGCACCCATAGCCAGAGGCATAGGCTATATCTGATGCTGGAGTCATTAAGGATGAAGGGCAGAGGTGCCTGGCAGAGGAGGGCAGCTGCATGACTTAAGACCATGGGACTACTTTTTCCCTCATGTTCTTCTAAAAAACTGAGGCAATGTACACTTTCAACAAAAGGAGATGGGCCAGAACCTGGAAATGATGCTCAGAAAGTTGCTAGGCTTCACTTTTGTTCACTGTATTACTACAGACATTCTTCCAAGGGCCCTCTTTGCTTTTCAGCTGCCTTCAAGGCTAGGCTACAACCTGGCCTGTGTTCTTTGTTTTTAATCTTTCTTTGGGTTTTGTAGGTCATGGCTTACAGAGGCCCTTTAGGTGTCTTTAAGTTAAATGGACTCAGCTTGACTTCAGATAGCAACAGGAAAAGAGGAATGCCACCTCAGCACTCTGTAACAAAGCTGTGCTCAATGTGTGGTGGTCCCAGTGAGAAAGCCTGGCCCGCATATAAATAAATTCTCTTGCTTTTCACCTCCCAGTGGGACAAGAAATGCCTGGTGATCCGCTTACTGTAAGCTGGGTGAGATCAATGGGAACACAGGAAAAAGTTCTACATTTGAGAACTGTTAAGTGTGAGGAAGAATTTGGACTAGATGTCCTCCTGAGGTCCCCCGCAACTTGAATCATCCCATGATCCCATCTATATTTGATGGTACCATGGATCAATACAAGTTTGGCACAGTCAAACTGAAGAAAACTATGTCCAAACCCTTTGGGATGCGTTTTTGGTCTGGCAATAAAAGTGCGGGTGCTCCAGGACTAGCACAATATCTTACCTCAAGGTCATGTTTGTGGTCTTTTGCATTCCAAAACTAGCAGTGATTAGTTGATCATTCACTGCTGGAGGGCAATGTGATTTCTCTGGGAGGAACTGATGACATAAGGCCACAGCCACTGAGACATAAAGGACCTAGTTTTGGCGTCTAGGAATTTAGCTGTGCACTTAGTGCAGCAGGTAGTGGCTGAGCTCCTATATCACAGCATACTTCAAATTATTTTTGTAGAATTAAGTGGAATTGTGGTGTGACAGTACCTAAAAATGTGGTGGTGGGCTGACACTGAAGAGCACCTCACGGTCTTGCCTACGAAGCAGTAAGTTTGCTTCCCCCTTGGTTTGGCGCTCCTCAAAGCCTCCTGCTTCTTTTCTTGTCTGTCCTCACAAGTCAGAGCATGTCACGTCACAAAACTGATATAGCTGGCTATGCTACTTCAGGGTTTCAGCAGATCCTGTATTTGGAGTAGTTTGAAAAGTGTCTAGTGGCTTTGTCACATGATTTCTCTGTAGTGTGAGACCAGCCGGCAAAGAGCCGTGAGCTCACATGTTTAGATGGCTTAGTTTGTGCATGCAGATAACGTGAATATCTGCTTGGCAGTGTTTTACAGCAACTGAACATTCCTGACGCTGCCTCTTTTCATCCTTCTGCTCCCCCTTCCTTAACAGCAGAATCAGCAGCTGTAACAACACATGGAGGACACTTGGCAGCTGCAAGACACAGATGCTGAGCTCCGTAATAAACTTCTCCTGTAGAAGAATATAAGTGCTTTTCCTGGCTGCTTAAAAGTCCTTATTGCTGTCTGACTCACTTGCTCAACAAGCGCAGTGTGCTGATAGCTGTTGGTAATCACTCTTGGGGTTATAAGGACTAATCTAATTGACCTGCTTAGTTCTTTAGGATGCTGCCATAGCCCAGCTTTAATAATTTGTAAGTGAATTGCATGCTTTCATAGTAGATATTTCAGAATAAGGTATTGTGCAATGTTTTAGTGGGCCGTTGTTTTTCTATCTAGAGATAGGCAATAGGCCTGGTTTTGATCACAAGTCACAACAGTGCAAACCAGAAATAACTTCACTGTTGTTAAAGGGGTATAAGCTGTTATAAAACAAATATGAGTGAGGTCAGGGGCGAAGGAGAGCTTTAAATGAAGTCTGCATTGCCTGGTAAGGAAATGGCATATCTTTAATATCTCAGAAATTGGCGTTTGTTGGAATTGGCCCGTGATAAGGATATGGATAAGGACTCACGGCAACAGCCTAGTGTTAGGATGGTAGGAAGGCTTATTTCAGAAAAGCCTTGCAGAAGTGTGTTTTAAGGAGGCATTTAAATTTGCAGAGAAGAGCCAACTTGGAAGGTAGTCCTGGAGTCTAAAGAGCACTGGGAAAGAAACCAGAAACAGACGCTTGTGGAGATAAAGGCAGGAACTGGGCAGCAAGTCTGGTACATGGCCAAGACAGAAAGGAGGGATGCTAGAAAGAGATGGTTGGAGATGCAAGCAAGAGAAGAGCTCTAAACACAAGGACACAGGTAAGGAAGTGCTGAGAGGACAGAATGGTGGGGCAGATTCTCACACTTTTTCTGGGAAAATGGTGTGACTGGGGGGCTCTCTGAAGTACTTGTGTACTAAGACATGCAGCATAGTGAACAAACAGGACAAACCAGAGGTGCGTGTGCAGTTACAAGACTGCAGCCTCACTGGGGTGACAGAGATGCAGCAGGATAGCTCACAGGACTGGAGTGCTGCCTTGGAAGGATACAGGCCCTGAAGGAAGGACAGACTGTCATGGCAAGGAGAGGGAGTTGCCCTTTATGTGAGAGAGCAGCAGAGATGCATTGAGCTCTGCCTGAGCATGGGTGATGAACCAGCTGAGAAGTCATGGGAGATGATAAGCAGGCAAACCAACATGGGCAACATTGTGATGGGTGTCTGCTACAGACCACATGATCAAGAAAAAGTAGATGAGGCCTTCTTCAGGCAACTGTAAGAAACCTGATGTTTGCAGTCTCTTGTCTTCCTGGGAGACTTGATCTCCCTGGTATCTGCTGGAGGGGAACACAGGAGGGTATAAGCAATCCAGGAGGTTTCTGAAGTGCATTGATGACAACTTCCTGACACAGGTGATTGAGGAGCTGACGAAAGGAGGCACTCTACTGGACCTCAGATTTAAAAACAAGGAAGAACTGGTCAGGTAGGTGGAGGTCAGAGCAGCTTTAGCTGCAGTGAGCATAAGATGGTAGAGTTCAGGATCCTGAGGGAAGGGACTAACAGCAAAAAGTGGGATTAAAACCCTGGGCTTCAGAAAAGCAGAATTCAGGGACCTGCTTTGAAAACTCCTGTGGCATACAGCTCTGGAGAGAAGAGGGATCCAGCAGAGCTGATTGATATTCAAGGGCCACCTGTTCAAAAATGGTCTATTGGGATGTGCAGGGAATCAAACAACGGTGGCGCAAGGTCTGCAAGAATGAACTCCTGGTAAAATTCAAACATGGAAAGGAAGCATACAAGAAGTTGAAGCAGGGAGAGGTGACCTATGAGGAATATAGAGACAGCGTCCAAAAAGGATTGGGGTTAGGAAAGCCAAAGCCCCTATGGAGTTGAATTTGGTGAGGGATGTGAAAAGTAAAAAGAAAGGCTCCAGTTCTGGGCTCTCCAGTACAAGGGAGACATAAACATATTTCAACTAGTCCAACAAACAGCCAAGATGATTAAGGGACCAGAGTATCTATCATATAGAGGAGAGACTGAGACAGCTGGGGCTGTTGAGCCCAGAGAAGGCTAGGGGGATTCGTATTGATATGGATAAGTACCTGATGGAGGGGAGAAGATGGAGACAGATACTTCTCAGTGGTCACCAGTGACAGAGCAAGAACCAATGGGCACACACTGAAATGCAAGAAATCCCATTCAAACATAAGAAAAAAACCTGGTTTACTGTGAGAGTTGTGAAACACTGGCATAGGTTGCCCAGCAAGGTTTTGGAGTGTCTGTCTGTGGACATATTCCAAACTCAACTGGACACAGTCCTGGGCAACCTGCTCTCGCTGACCATGCGTTGAGCAGGGGATTGGACTAGGTCATCTCAAGAGATCCCTTCCCACCTCAGCAATTCTGCGATACTGTGAATATGCTAAAATGCAGCTCAGGCTAGTGGTAGCTAATGGGAAATAGTTCCCAAAGGGCACATCTCCATAGTATGTGAGATGCAGTTCCCTGGCAGGGGAGAGGAGTCTAAGAGTGGACAAAGGCACCAACACAGAATAGGCAGATGCTTCATCTCAGCCAGTGCTAGTGTCACCTTGGCAAGAAGCTACCACCTAATCTGTGCCTGAGGAGAAGGCTCCTGTTTCTACTTCAGTTAGTCTTGTCTCCTTTATAACACTGATATTCACAGAAACATTTTTTTAACTGTTTTTTAACTGGAAAAGGACAGCCCTATTTGCACAGGAGATGTTTTCCTGTGACCTTTTTGCGTCCTTGTATTATAGCATTTAAAGACAAACAGCTGTCCCAAGCTTCAGTTAGAGGAGGAAAAGGAAGACACCATCAAGCACAAATGTTAGTAAGTCACTTTTCCTCTCATTGTCCAGTATATCTAGGATGATTTTTAGCCTTAGAAACAATTGTCTCTCTGATCCTCTTACACTTGATATTATTAACTATTATTGGACATCAGCATTTAAAAATTCCCTCTCAAAGTATGAGCCTTGTTTCTCTTGATATACATTAGAGGTTTCTTTGGTGGCTGCGTGATAAGTGTTTTGGAAAATAGCTATCAACACTGAATTTTATTTTATGTAACAATTGGTATCCTGTAATTTTATGATATTCAGGGATTCTGGATCTAAACATACTACATCTAAAATTAATATATTACAAAAAAGTCTAGTATTACTCCAAATAAACCACAGATTAGGAACAATACTAACCTTCAAATAATAAGACTTAAATACCTGTTTCAGCAGTGCTTTCATGCTGCTTCGCTTGTTTGAAAACACGTGAAGTATTTATTTTTAATTCATATTATCTCATTATTGCAGGTTTCCTTTACAACATGGCTCATTTCAAGTGTTAAAAAAAGCCTAGTGATTTTTATCTGAGTTTTAGATTTTCCAGTAGTGATCAGTCACACGTATAGTGCTAGTTAGAACTGAAGTAGCAATCTGTTTTTGTTTTTTCTTTCATCACATTTGTAGTCCAGCAGGCAAAATGTATTGTGACAGTTGTCTCCGAGATGCAAAGATAAATGTGAAAAGGAGCCAAGGACTATTGTAACTATTGTGTTAGGAAGCTGAAGGTGACCATTGAGAAATTCTTACTCCCACTTACATAATGAGTGATGACTTTCCAACACAAGAACTCCTAATCTTTTCCTAAATAGGCTCTGATTTGGCAAATACAGTCTGAGACACATTTTTCTCCATGTGAGTAGCCCCACTGAAGTATCAATGCCACCCACCAGCATGAAGATGCACACAGGAGGAGGATCAAAGGCTACAGGGGAGGCAAGTTTGGAAATCCAGGGGATTTGCTCACCAAAATCAGGTGCTTTGGATATCCTACCTTTAGCTGTTACTGTAACGCATGCTTAGAGCACTTCTCTGATATCCCTGTTCCTTCCCCTACTCGGCAGTAGTCCTGTGGGTCAGGTCTAAGCTGATGGGCGCAGGCCACGGCAGGGTGCAGTGTCACAGTCCTTCCTTGTTCAGGGAGACCTGGCTCTACAGTCCTGCTAGGCACTCAGACTCCCTCTCCTTTTCTGCAGAGACCTGGATGCAGCTTGGGAGGGTACCAAGACCTGAAGGAGTATTCTGGGTCCTTCAGCTTAAAGGCAGCCTTAGGATCTCCTCTATGAGTTAAGTGTCTAGTTTGCATTGCGTGACTAAAAAGTGGTGAGTTGTCCATGCGCAGGGAAAATTAATTTAACCCTCTGTGGATTGAAGGTATGATGACCTTTGGGGTCTCATCTTCATTGCCTGTGATCACACAGGGAAGTAAATAAATGAAAATGAAGGGTTAGCAATTTTTCAGCCAGGAGAAGAGTAACAGGAGGGTGATAGAAACTGAACATGAGGCAGCACTAGTAAAGGAAAACTACAAAGAAAGTCATGAAAGAGGCTGGTGCTATATACAGAGAGACAGGCCTGACAAAGGGGTGTTGGTGGATGAGATACAATAATGAAGGGAAGCTGTTTGATCCCTTGTAGCTCCTGGGTCAGTAGCAGCTGCACCTGCAACACCCGTAGGCTCTCTGTGTGCTGGCCAAGGCAGTGGCTGACAGTGTCTGCTGCTGGGCTGCCCTTCTCCTGTATATCACGGCGTGAATCAAACATCTGGACTCCAGTGATACCTTGTTAGTGCTAAACAACCTTGATTCAATTATACTACAAGATGCACACAAGATGATATGTTTTGCGCAGTCCTGCACTGCGAAGGGCTTGCGGGAAGTATAGCCTAGGGAAGGGGGTAGAGAGCACAGAAACTTGATTATTCGTTCATTTCCAAAGTTGGTCCATAGTAGTGCCTAAAGGGGGTGGAGGTTGGAGAGTTTGTACAGCCTAATTCCAGGGCTAATTTGAATGATTCTGTGTTTTTAAGGTTCACAGTCCCATTTTGCTCCACCTTTTGTCTACATAGACAAAAATAAATTAACGCACGATTTTCAAGCCTGGAGTTTGAAAGTCAGCACTTTGCCACGTGGCCAGAGCTACTCAGTTGTGCGTCTGCAGCTTCTGCCTGTTTAAAACTCACTTTTCTTTCCTGACATCAGAAAATTGAGCAGCAAAACCAACAGCAGTAAGGCTTTTGCAAAGAGCAGGGGTGCGAAGTGCACTGCCTGGGCCAAATTCCACACCAGATAATTCCATTGAGGAGATGGTTTCAATTGGACATCGTTATCTTCACTTCCTGTCTTATACTGCAGCACTGTGCTACTGAGCGGCTGCTGATTTCCTCCTCCCCAGGCCTGGCTGGATGTCATGGTGGGGCTGCAACGTCTCCTGCCTGCTCTTTGCTTCGCTCACAGGAGTTGTGTGGAAAGGAAGCAAATGATGGAAAGTGCTTTGAATTCCTCTGCTGAAATTTATGTCTTCTGGTGTGATTATTTTTTGCTATTATGGAGCAAAGTCATATTTTAAAAACTTTTCTGTCGTTTCTGCAGATCTGTCATCCATTTCCATGGATACTTGAGTGGTAATAAGGTAGCCAGAAGCTGTCAATTCCAGCCACTCACTGGCTGCCCGGTGAGCAGTGAAAAGCTGCTGAAGTCATTAGTATTTTACACTTGAAAATAACACAATAGTTTGAACTTTTCTGGTACTCTTCATTCAGGAATCCCCAGGTCTGGTAAATGAGCCACTACTATAAAATAACTAATTAGGCCTCATAACAACTTGGTGAGTGTGTTAGGAGGACATTGGAGGCTGGGAGCCCTGAAGTGACCTGTCGGAGGCCACGCCATGAACTAGTGGCATAGGCAAGGAAGGCATTCAGTTCACCCATTCTGACTCCCAGCTCCCTGAGCTCATCCCTGAATGTATTTGGTGTAGACTACCTGCAAATCAGGTTACAGAAATGTACCCATCCTCATCCGCTTAGTGACAAATCATCTCTCTCCTTTTTTTTCCCCAGATAATGCAAGACATCTTTGATTTGGTGAGTTTCTGCCGCAGCAAGAGCCATCAGAGAATAGAAGGGCTGCATTCCTGCAGGATATGGCATATGCTAACTGTTCACTGAATGGGTTTCCCTGTCCATCATGTTGAATTCCTCAGTCAAGTTCTTGCTAGTTCTTCTCTAAGGATAAGGCTTCTGCGACTATGACAGGGAGATTATTCCACAAAGATGAGAGATCATGTGTCATTATTATCTCTGAACACTGAGTTATTTTCTGGACATTTCCAATATAAAATATCTCTTAGTTATGTTTCAGGGAACAAAGCTAAAGAGAAAAATAGAGGAAGGATATTTTTTATATATAATGTCATTACAGCATGCTCTGATTTTGTGTGTTCTAATTTTTAGTATAGTCACCTATTTTTCAGCTTTTAACTTCTGCTCTATGAGGTGACACACATTAAGTGATGATTCTTTCATTCTTGCACACTTACATAATCCACTGAAATAAACAGATCTTTGCATGTTAAGCAACTGTTTGGAGTAATTAAGGTAGGTGGAACTGGTCCCATCGTGATTTACCTTCTGTGAATCCTCATTTTCTGTTCCTAAAAGACCCCACAGGTGAGTGACTGTGTTTGTATATGAAAAGATTTAGAGAGTTTTGATAATACGCACTGCTCAAGTAATCCTTAACTCAGCTAGCTTGCCATTATGCTTCTAAATTTACCAGCAATACATCTGGAATTCTTTACAGTCTCTCATAATTATTATTAACCAAAAATTAATCCCTACAAACACTGTGGGGATTATGTAACTAACTTTTACACACAGTCCACCTAGGTTCAGCGGTTTTATTTGTGTGAGTAAAGATTACAGAGCCAGGCCCAGAAAAATATGATGGCATCACCCAAGTATCCCCAATCCTTCTGAGTCATTCACATGCATAGTCAATAAAATTGGTCCCAACACAGATGATAATGGTACTTTACCATTAATCTCTTTCTGTTCTCAGAGGAAGCTTTTTATTACGACCCTTTGTTTTCTGTCACTTAACCTATTTCTAATCCTTAACAATCCCTAACCTTGTGATTATTTATTTCCCTTAACAGTCTTTTATGAGGGATCTTATCAAAAGCATTTTGGAAATTCAGGTAAATTAATATTTTGCAGATCACCTTTATCTATTGATTTATTAACTTTTTCCAAAACCAAATGTTGTGCTTTTCAACATTATTAAATGGCTTGGGGAAGGCACAAGAAAACAATTGGGATGTATTTTGACAGCTACTGTGGTGGTTTAGCAGAGCTGTGCTTGGATTAGCACTGTTCTTCTGTCTGTACTTAAGAACTCTATTTCATTTTGTGGCATCTCTCTCTTCAGGTCAACCAGGAGTTCAAGGTGGAAGTGATAAGTCTGCAGCATCTCAAGTGTGCTGGTGTTAGCTCTTGGGAAGTCGAGAGGAAGGAAATAACAGTCCATAAAGTTTTGATTGCTTGGAAAAGAAGGGTTGTTTGTTGAAAGTATGAGCAAGGCCAGCTGCAAAGAGTTCAGGAGTGAGCAGAAGTAGTCCTGCATCGGCTGCTCACTCACTCTAGCTATTGACAGCATTTCATATTGGAGATTGAGTAGAGGAAGGCTGTTTTTCGCAGGCCTGTTAGGGGGCTATCTTACATCATCCACTTTTTAGTTAGTGGAGGGTTCACTTTAAAGATGGATAGAACAGCATGATCCAGGATGGTATGGCAGGGAAGGTTTTGGCAAAAATAGTGGCACTGAAGAAGTAAAATAAATGTGCCATGCTCTATTCCTCCCCCAATTTTAAAATATCAGCATTTTGCAAGCAATGGGCCATATGCTCCCAGGGCTTGCAAGCCAAAAAGTATAGCAACTTACTACAAAACCGCTCTCCAAATTCTACACAGAAGCCAAAACCTCCTACTTGGTATGCTGCCGTCATGCCAACTTGCAGAACAGAGATTGGGCCTGAGCAAGGAGATCTGCGAAAGAATGGCAGGTTATGCGCATGAACACATAAAGGGAGATACAGGCTGGGGCTGGCTGGGGCTGGAGTCAGGACACTTGTCCTGCAACCCCAACGTGGGGAGAGAAAGCAAGATAAATTGCCACTGATAGCAAGCAAATGCTTCCAGACCAGAATGTCCCTGCCCCACAGAAGGAAGTCAGCAAAGTCTCCTTGGTTGCTCCTGCAGGGCTTTCTGTGCAAAGGAGGGAGGAGTGTGGACCTGCAACACTGGCCCCATCCAGTCCATGCTGTGGGAAGAGCGTGGCTCTTCGGCATGGACACCATGGCAGGGTGACTGCAGCGGCTCTAGTCCCGTCCTGTTGAATGGGAACCATCCTGCAGGTTATGGTGTTCAGAAATAATTAACTAATACTGAAACCAGTTTTCTGAAGAACAGTAGTGCTGCCCAGAGATATATAGGTGCTCTTCACCTGTACCTCACTGGATTGTCTGTCTGTCTGTAGCAGTGCAGGAGAAGTATTTGTTCAAGAATTTTCTATGTAGCAAAGCAAGGCAAGATATAGTCCCATCAGTGTTGATTTGCTATCAGCAGAAATGTATATTTTACTGTGGCAAGACTAATAATCTAGTCATGTGCAAGATGCCACCCACAGATGGTGGACTTGTGGTTGCTGTCTGAGACCTCACGGGGCTGTCCATGTTCCCTGACCCTTGGTACAAGGCCCTCCTGTATTTTCCATACCCTTCTATTTCTCCAGGACAGAGCCTCCAAAACGTACTTTATATTTCTCCAGGGATAATCCCTGTGATATTTTAGCCATTGGCTAGCTCAGAGCTCTCCCCTTCTCTGGCTGGTACACTACATGCTCTCTGGCAGAGGTTTAAAGCAGTACAGATGCTCAACTTTTCTGAACATTTTTGTGGGCTCAATATGATAAAAAAGAGGTAAAGAATGCCTATTTGAGGACCTGTACTTGCCACTATAGACAGAGTGAATTGGGGTAATAAAATCACAGGATAGGATGTATGGAGTGGAGCATATGCTCTATCTCCACCAGGAGCGAGCCAACTGCTGCTGGGAGGATGGGGCTGCGAATGGCCTCCGGACCAAACACTTGCTAGATTTGCACGCCTGCACGGCTGCTGGTGGATCCAGCTGCTCCTTCCCCTGGCTGCCTTACACAGTCGTGGGGATGCTCATGCCCAGGCACAGAGGGGCAGAGCAGCTCCTTGGGGACCTGAGAGCAGGCAAAAGAAAAGAACCTGGTCTGGGAAAAACATGTTCTCTGGCCCCACAGCTGTACAAAACCACTGTAGGTAAAGCTGAGACAGAGCAGGCTGCTACCTGAATTAGAAGTTTCTGAGAAGAAGCTTATGCCAGGTATTTCAGAGTGCAGTTTTCTACTTTCAGTAGGTGGTAGTTTCTACCTCTGGTATTGTCCCTTTGAGGCTGGTAGAGGAATTCCCAAAGGCACATGTTGGGAGAAGTGGTAAGCTCCGTTTCCTTTAGTAGGAATTACATTTAAGCCTCTGCTAAATACTATATTGCGCCCAGAATGTGTCATTTTCAACAAGGCAGTCACTTCTCTCCAAGGCAGCAACCAGTGCTGTGCTGTCCTGAGAGGACTGCAAATGTCAGTTACTGTGATTTTATGGCATTGAGATATAATTATTCTCTTGTTATCAAATCAGAGTGAAAGACAAGATGTACTATTTTAAGCATGCAGCTTTGGCAATAATAATAATAATTCTCTCCAGAATGCCTTTTTTTTTGTGTGTGTTGGTATGAAATAAACTTTTAAGAGCAATGATAGTATGTATGGAATTTTCTTATCCTAAAATTTATGTTAGTCTATTTTCTGCAACAAGTAATCAAAAGTCTCATGCAAGAGTACATGAAACAGGATTGCTCTTTTTTATTTCTTGGGAGTTGGCCATCATTACATTGGGCCAGAGCTATGAGTCAGGGCTGCTGTTTCCTATCCTGAAATGAGGAATCTCTCTCAGGAAGTCCTGTGGTGTGCTGGAGATCAGAGCAGGTGATAATGGTCTCATCTGGCTTTGAAATTTATGAGAAGGAGATAGGACATGTAATGGAGTCGTTATTTTGTTTTAGTCCATTCTTCACATTGCAGCACTTGGAGACGTAAAAGCCGTGTGGTGACCAGATGGAAGGGCCAGGGAATGGGGAAGAGCAGTAGGACAGCTTCCCCTTTACTAGTAAAAAGATCTTGAATAGACAAAAAAATGCTGGGAAAATATGTAAGTAATTTTATCCATACAGATAACTTTAGAAAGAAGTATAGGTTATGAGAATATAGGCCCTAAGCTGAGAGGAGATGGAAAGAGGAGGAAGGGTCAGAGAATATAGGCTGAAAATATGAGAAAAGGTAAGTGGTTGCATCCCCTAGAACCTGAATCAACTCTGTTTGAGGTATAAACATCAGCAGAGGACTCTGAATTCTCAGATGAAAATGGAAAAAACACTCAAGGAGCATCAACTTAGAAATAAGATAATTGGGGCCGAAAAGAAGGAAATAGATGCCATTTATGTGAGGTTTAGAAATATTCCAAATTGAAAGAGTTAAAAAAAAATCCTCCTCCAATTTTCCTGTAATATTCTACATGCTTCATTCAGAACTCTGGGACTCAAAATTGCCAGCACATCCAGGCTCGAATTTTTGGCTTATTTTCTGAGTTTTTTTTTTCTTGTTCTCTTCAATTCCATTCCTAAATATCTGTTCAGTAACTCTCAGTTGCTAGTGGTTTCTATTTGGAGCTGGGCAAAATAATTTCTTCCATCAATTCTTAAACTTCCAATCTACCTTCTTTTGTTGCTGTGAGAGGAAAATGTATTTTTAAATCATTAGAAAACCACTTTTGCTTCAACATAATATGTTGTTTTCATTCTGGACCTAAAATTAATTTTAAGATGATGTTAAATAGTTGAAACTTTTCAAGGTAATCTGTACTAAAACTTTATTTTATGAGGAAATACTGAACACTTGAATTGCTTAATCTAGTAAAACTAAGATGGAAAGGGGATATGATGAGTTTTCATAAAGACGTTTAGGAGCTGAACTTCAAAGACAAAAAGAATTAGTTAAAGAATAATACTGGCATGAGATCAAGTGGATGCAAGCCAATTATTAATACATGCAGACTGGAAATTTAGAGAGAGATTTCCATCCATCCATCCAAGAAGTGATATTCTGGTAATGGGAACAGAGAAATTCACTGTTTTAGGCTGCAGTTGGGTACGCTGATGAAAACGATTGTATCGCAGAATTCTTAGGGACAGAAAATGAGGCTTGTGATGTGGATCAGTTGGTATCTGATGTTTAGGTGTCAGCAGCTGAGTTTGAAAAGAGACGTGGTTGTTTATTTGCACCATTGCTTTATTCTATTAATCACATGCTTCAGGACTTTTGTTTGCAGTCTGCGGAGGTCAGTAAGGGTCATTTTTACTTTTCGTTTCTGCATTGCTAGACTTCTAGGTTAGTCTCTTTTTCACCTCTGAACCATGAAAGAGCAGGATGTAGACTAGGGCCCCTAATCTCTGCGTGTATCTCACGCATAAGATCAAGTTTAAACTGATCACCAGATTTGGGGTAAGGAAGGAATTTCCCTGTTGATCAGATCGTCAGGAACTACTGTAGAAGAAGGGATTGTCTTCATCTCTCTTAATTTCTTAGGATTTCCAGGAAATGTCACCTAACAGTTTCCTTCTATTACAAGGATTTGGGCTATTGACAATGCATTGGATCTGATCTTGCCTTTTTGCTTCCTGGGGCTCATTAAGTTTGCAGCTGCTTTATGATGAAGTGTAAAGTTTTTTACAGACTGCTGGGGAGCATCCTGGGGCCTGTGGTGTGTGGAGACACATCGGGCAGGATGCCTGTGGACTCTCTCTAATAATCTGTGAAAGTCTGCACTTGCTGGCCCAGCTGACCCTTTCTGGCCTTATTTCCTACATTCCTTATTCTTCACCGCCCCCCCCCCGCTGCCCCCACCAAAAAAAAAGTGCTTCCAAATGTCACTTTTATTTCCATCTGAAATGATTTGTCTTTCATGATGTGTCAAACTGACCAATAACTAGAACATCATTGAAAAGCCAACCTGCTCACACAAGAACCCCCTCATGCCCTGGATTCCTCTGTGGCCTTGAGTTGGATGTCGGAGCCTGTGGGCAGCACGCACACAGCAATCCCTCTGGAGCCAGAAGCCAGAAAACAGGCTGCAAAACAGGCTGGAGCCCTATCTCTATCCTGCCTCACATTAGACTAGGCAGCCCAGTGGACTGGGTATCTGGGCTTTCCAAAATTTGGCTGCTGTACATCAGAAATGAACCATCCTGAATCCAGCCAGGGAGGAAGGGAAGGACCTGTATTTCAGGGGAACACCTCTGAGGGTGATGTAGGTCAGGCATTGCTGCTGGCTTAGGGCTCAGGTGGAAATCACTGTCAGCCCTAACGCAATGCTCAGGGGAGGACTCAGACCTCCTGCCCACCTAAGGAACAGAGTCAGTGCTTTGGGAAAGAGACAACGTAGGGATTCAGGAAGTGAGCAGGCAGGAGGGGGTCCAGTTCTCATTCTTCTGACCTGACTCTCACTTGTGGAGCTACTTGCCACACCAGGTGGCTCTGACACAAGAAAGCATCACAGAGCTGCTGGAGAAGTCTTGCTGATGAATTATCTTGAAGCTACCATTGTGCAGCAGCTTAGCAATTAATCAGGGAGGAAGATGAGTTGAAACTACATTGGGTCTGTAGGATCCTGGTCCTCTGCTTTGTAACTTGCACATGCTAAAGACATAAAATGGTTATGACAGCTTCTTCCTTCCTCTCCAGCCTAAAGATAGTAAAAAAGTTCCCCCCTTGCATGAAACAGACAAGTAAACTGCAATGATTCCTGTGGTGCACTGTTTTAATACGTGCTGTTTAATTATACTTTTATGACTGGGAACAGGTAACAGTGTTCATGCTAAAAATATTTAGACATATGGATTCCCCTTGTATTCAGAGTTGTTTTCATCTACCAGACTCATAAAGTAGTGAAGCTACATGATAATGCCATATGTGTAATAAAAGCACATTTTTCGAAGAATACATAAATGCATACTACTAAAATACAGATATTTTGCTAAGGAAATTAAAAATGCAAGATAGGTTTAAAACATTGTTAAAGACTATAATGGGAATGGCAAGTGGCATAATGGGAATAATGCCATGGGATTATCCTTGGGCAGTAGGGAATAACCAGAATGAGATAGTATTAAGGACAATAAGTCCAATCCTGCAGAGAGCAAGCAATCCTGAGAAGTGCTGAGCCTGCTCAGCTCACAGTGAAGTTAGTGGGAGCTGAGAGCATTGAACATCTCTGCAGGATGAGGCCCGAGTCAGAGACTTCCAACCTAAGGCTGTCATTTTTAGCCTGGATTTTTATGAGATGCCAATTTGATTTTTATGAGATGCCAATTTGGATGTCTTAGCAGGACTCTGGCACACTGAGAACCACTCAGAACAGCAGCCAAATTTTTCCGAGTGGGCCTGATCCACCTGCCACTTAAATTGAAGGACAGATCCCCATTGCCCTCAATGGGGTTTGTTTCTGGCCCTGTTATCAGGAGGCACCCTAAGTGCATTGAAAATTGGCTGAGGGAGGTATAGAAGCAGCACATCTCAAAAATCCTGTGCTGCTGGCACTCTAGTTAGGTGGAGCCAGCTTAACTCCATTTTCAATTGTGAGATGGCCAAGTTGTGCAAGCGCTTCTGCCCATTTCATTCCTTAGCACAATAAACCCCTATTTTACATGCCTCAGATAGCCAAGGTTACAGAGCTGTAAGGACAGCAAGAGTCACGTATCTTGATTTCAAGCAAACAGTTTCCTTGGATGGAAAAATAACATTTTTGATTCCCTGAGCAGAAAAAACCTGGAAAAGCTATCTCCCCTTTTCCCAGAGTCCAAGCAGGATTGTTTTAATAACCTTATTAGCAAGGTCTGTGTGAAATACTAGTAACTATGGCCTCTATTCTGCAGTTTTAACACGACCATGGAGTGAAGGTGTGTGTGTGAAGTGTTTGCAGGACTAGGGGCTACGACCGTGTTCCACTGAAATTGTTGGACAGTTACCAAGCGTTTCTGAGTTTGGAGGTGCAGGATCTACCCCACTGCCAACCCAGTGTGCACTTCCACAGGGCACGGCCAAAACAAGCCTACAGTTTTTGGCTGATGGAAGTGAATTCAGGACTTTAATGTGCTCCTTCCCTCTAGGTGTGACATGAAAGCTGTTGTCAGAGTACGGGGCTTCACTCTACCCCCGCAGAGAGTCTCAAGGTGCCTCCTGGGGCTATCCATTTCCTTCTCCAAGGATGCAGTGAGCCCATTGACTTGCAGCTACATCAGCAGGGCTCTTTCTTAATTTTTTCAGGTGGGAAATTGAGAAATTTAGCTACTTTGGGGGCTCATGGATTCTTTGTAGCCTGGCCCCAAAACCTCATTGTATTTACCTGTGTTTCCGTGCCTGTTTGGAGCTCTATTTTAACTGCTACAGCAAAATCACGGGTGTAGGCTGAGGGAAGTCAGAATAGCCTTACTCAAGGTGCAGTCATTTGATTTGGTTCAGTTTGGGCCAAAAATCTCCAAGGGCATGGGAGCAGCTCCTGCAACACATTATCTACGCCTACACTGGTTGAGAAAACAGTCTGGGCTGCTGAGGAGGTGGTATGGCTCATCTCCTCCTGCTGTCACCCCTTCTCTGGCCCCAGAATGGGCAGCTGTGCGAGGACATCCAACTCATGGATGGTCCTTGGAAATCTGGAGCAGGAGGTGTCCCCACAGTGGGCGGCCATGTGGCTTGAGGATGCCCTGGCCATCTGGCCAGCTTGCCCTTGCAGCACAGCCTAACACATATGCTGCATCTCCTACTCAAACCATCTCATATCTGCCTGGATGTTGGCCTAGGAGCTCTCCATCACTGTGGGAGTGAGGCCAACCTCAGGAGGGGACTTTCAGGAGAAAGACAACCATGATGAGACATTTGTTTCTCTGAGGCTGGGCTAGCCCTCAGGCTGCCATTCCCTGGCTGTGGGGTGGGGAGAGGAGCAGCTGTTCCAGGAGGACCTTCTTCAATGTTCCGTTACACCTTCAATAATGAAAGCTTCCACAACTGCTCCTAAAATGCTGCTGCCTTGTCTTTGTAGAGGGCACCTGAAGGTACCTCTCAATTCTTCAGTGCACCTTCAGCACTCTGAATCCACGCATAAATACCCTTGTTAAAACATGCACTTCAGCATAATCACAATGAGCCTAGCTGCTAAGTCCAGCCTTACAGGGAGGATGGCACTTACCTCCTTAAATGTATAATATGGAGCATCCACATTCATATTTTTAGTAGCATATAGCAGTGGTCCATCTTTTAGTGTACTGTATGTACTTTTAATAATCTCCATAAAAGCCTGATTTTCAATCCCTAGGCTCAAGCTGACAGTGTAAATAAAATCACCCAAATCCACAGGGTAAGAGAAATGAAAATGACAAGGATTAAAATTTTGTCAAACCTCTTTCTTTTTAAAATTCTGCTTCCCTTCCAATTGGATCACGACCCTCTGTGTGCACAGCTTAAGACCAGACGGTATGCTTTCACTTTTATTCCTCTCTGCAGCAGGCTTACAGTATTTAGTGAAAGTCTGTAAAGAATGTGTGCTGTGTAGAGAGTTAATACCATAATCCCCTATCGTTAGGGTCAAATGCTGAATAGAGCAGAAGAATTAGAAAATATGTTACATACAATGGCAGAAAAAATGCATCAGCATGCTGTTCTGTTAACACACGCATTCATTACCAACAAGTAAATGACAATGAGGTAATAGAGTATATTAAGAGATGTGTACTTCAAGTCTAGTGCGCGTGTTGTTATGAGAACCTAAGACTTTGAGTGAGAATCTAACTCTGTGGATACACACACATCGTAGGGTTCTTCATTGCATATAATTGCATCTTTCTAGGAAGCACTTTGATGCAAAAATCAGCTTTTCAAATTATTTGGCGGAGAGGAACTTTGAATACTCCTTTTTTTAATTTCCTGTGAAGCACGATATCTATATTTCGCTATCCAAGCATGACAATACATCTGTCTCTAGAGAATTCCCGAGCATGAATTGTGGTAATTTTAGCTAAGGAAGTATTCAGAAAACAATCCTAATGCTTGCCTTTTCAAGAGATCCTTAGGGGGCTAGCTACTTACATCATATAGAATTGCCATGGGTGTTTCATTCCTTTGGGTTTTCAGGAAAAAACGAGCCAGTACGTCCTGCAGGAGTGACTATTTGCTAGAAAGAGGAAAGAGAAAATAAATTTTGTATGTAGTGTTGCCTTATACCAAGTGCAAAATGTAAGAATCACATGATCTAAAAATCTTATCACTATGAGTTAGCGTATTGTGCCTTCCTGTAAGGAGAAGACTGAGCTTCACAAGAAGAAGGGCGACCCTATGGAGTAGGAAGAGATATAGAAGTTATTTGGCTGCCTGTACTGTTACTAAGTAGTGTCTGATTCCCTAATTATTCCTACTGATTTAGCCTGGTTATTAAGGGAGAGAGACAGCGCTGAGCTGGAGATGGGATGAAGGTACTTAGAAAACATCTTGCAATAGCTGGTTAATGACAAACTGTGGAAAGCACGGCGGCAACATGTAACCTCAAGACTTTGTCCATTGCAAGCATATTATCTTATCTCATGACTGATCGGTTGTAAATAGTACCAGCCGGCACTTTACCAAACCGACCATGTATGGTCTTACGTAGACACATGTGCTGGCTGTGCACTGTCACCTGCACAATGTTTACAATTTTGCATTATTTTCCTACAGTAGGAGTTGGGAGTGGTCAGGAAATTACTTTTATTTGAAAAAAAAAAAGAAAATGAGCTTTAATTTCTCAAAAGCTTTGTTCATTTTTTTTTTTAATAAATTCAGAACATTCTTGGTTAAAAACCCACGTTTCCCACAAAAGCTTGGTTTTTGTTAAAAAAAAGACTTCCTCACAAATTGCATGACTGATAATTGAAGTTAAAGAGAATTCAATTTTTATATCTTTTAGGTTTATGAAGTGAGAAAAAATGATCTATGGGGCTGTTGTTTCTCCTAACGTGCATCAGAATAAATTTATTTTAGTTTTGAAAGTTTTCTGAAATTCTCTTTGAGCATTTGTGAATGGGGCTTTAAGCTGCTGTCGAGCACCTCTGATAGACAGGAAGTGGCTGGCAACATTAGCAGGGTCCGGACCGAAGGCGTTAGTGTCTTGCGCCTCAGTTGTTTTGTCCTGTAGTGGTCTCACCCTTAGAGGTGAAAATTGCTGAAGGCTTTTAATCCTTATGAAAATTTGTTTTACCTACTTTAAAACATTCTGACCGTTCTTCCTTCAGAGTCGCGCTACTATGAAAATGAATGCAGAAAAATTAATTAAAAAGGAGTCTCACCGCTGAAACACAAAAATCCTCCCTCATCTAGGTGCACCCTTTTCATATGCATCCATTGGTGTCAAAGGCGTTTTTCATCTGGGTAAAATTCAGTTTTGTGGTTTAGTCTTCATAATCTCAGGTATGCATTTTTTTCTATCCTTGGGCAGTGAATGTAGAGAGCTATAGGTAAATTCTGGGAATTCAATTTATTTAACCACACCGACTATAGTATGGTGGACAGCCAAAGCCAGGCTGTGCCAGGCTGATGCCCAGGTGAATCCTGGTGAGGAGATTTGTGGAGTCTGAGCTGCATATATCTGGCTGCAACTCACAGTAGTAGGAGTGCTGGGTATTTTCTAAGGGAAGAACATCTCACCTGGAAACTGCAGACTTCATGAGTGGGTATTATCTAAATCAATAGATTATGCGCATTGGTCTTGACTCAATTTAATATTTAACTGAATCAGTAGGCTGAAATAATTAGAAATTGTGACTAGAAAGGGAAATGGAGTATGATAAATTAAATCAAAGACACAAAACCCGTTGTTTCTTTGGTGACAGAAGAATACACAGCAGTAGAAGATAAAGTATTTGATGCAGAGTTCCTTCTCTAAGACAGAATAAAAAATACACAAGCTAATTCAGGTGATTGAAGGATTATCCAGGTTGGTGCTTGTCATTCAACAAGTGGTTCAGCTCAAGAAATGAGCCAACAAACCTAGAGCAAGAATCTGATAATAATCACTGCCGTGGCTAATTTTAGCGCTAAAAAAAATGCAAAAGAAGAACTTCATGAAGTGGCTGATGGCACTGCCAGCCTGGGACACGAGGAGGAAAGGGACAGGCTGGGCTAACAGGGCAGTGAGTGGGAGCCATGGTCCTGTCCCTGGTCCCTGGTCTTTGCTTTCCATCCAGCTCTCTTGGTCAGGCTCAGACAATTAAACGCTGTACTGGTGGGTTGCTCGCGTTTTGTGCAAGGGCGATTAATGCCCATTCACTAGAAATGCCTGGATTGAGGTTGATTGTCTTAGAGATGGTTATTTTCTAAGATCTAATTTTGGGTTCAGCTGAGTGGAATCGAGCCGGAGGTCTGACTGCCGAGAGCTCAAGTCTGCACACAGCAGATGCAGACATTTTTCAGACAAATTAGTGAAGAGACCTCTGTGACGCACACAAACTGCTCGGTAATGATTATGGATATTGTTTGGATGTTTCAGTGCTCACGATATGACTATATGGGGTTAAATCAACAGTACTGTTGGGGAAACAAGCAGAAAAGGAAAAAAGAATAGTATCATTTGCTTAAATGAGCAAGTTGTGTACACTCTGCTCACCATCACTTTGCATCTTCTTGTGTGGCTCCACACAACTCCTTCCGGTGATTCAGAGGGGGATTGACTCAAGTGAATCACCCAGATGTTCTCCTCTAGCAGAGACATTCAGTCCCCTTTGCACTCAGTGGCACACAAGTACCCAGGAACAAAATTTTTCCCCACAGCCTCTTCACATAATCAGTGCCTGCCCCACATCCCTCTTTGGGATGAAAATTATTTGAGAAGAAGGGAAATGAACTCTCTCTGCCAATATCCATGCTCTTTCCAGGTCGATGGCAGCTGCGTGCCTTTGGGTGTTTTTGGAAAGGATCTAAGGTTGTCTGGTATGGTTTGAAAGAAGTGATGTCTACCTTATTTCTTGATACTGGTCTCTAAGCATAGAAGGCTAAAAGTGAACATTTCTGGACTAACCCTGAAGGAATTTATGCTTCTGAAAAAGTGAGGTGACAATATGTTTTGCAGAAGTTTTTATGAAGGTTATATTTGCTTCGTACAGTATTTACATAGTCTCTACCAGCACATCTGACTATCTTCCAAATACCTAAATATGCCAGTGTCTTTAACTTTTCTTTCTTTTTTTTAGTTTGTAGGAAAAGTAGCTTGATTAACATGGTTTTTTTGCTTGTGTTTGTGCTTAGATGTGGTTGTACCTGGCAACTGTGTGTGAAGAAATTAATGAGGCAAAGTTAAGTCAGAGAGATGAGTTTTGCAATTAACACTGAATGTGGTGAGATCTATAGTTATTCTTATCTCTTGTG
Source organism: Burhinus oedicnemus (assembly GCA_008921705.1). Taxonomy (NCBI): domain Eukaryota; kingdom Metazoa; phylum Chordata; class Aves; order Charadriiformes; family Burhinidae; genus Burhinus; species Burhinus oedicnemus. The sequence continues at coordinate 676,302 of VFFE01007208.1, forward strand.
AAAATGAATTAACCTGCCATAGGAGAGTTGTGTCTCCTGCCTTCATGGGTTTCTCTACATTGGTTGGCATTTCTTGGTTTTGACAGCACATACCAGCTGCAGGATGTAACGTGATGCAAAATCCATCCATGAACAGAGAGTCAGGAAGACTGGATGATGGGCTACTCATGCCACTGCTCCTTTTTCAAAAAAAATGCCGCAGATGCACCATTAACAGAGAGGAAAAGTGTAATTTATTTGAACATAAGGATTCTGACTGATTTAGAAAAAGCCCAGCAAAAGGTAAAACACAGCATGTCGTACTCCTTTGCTCATTTGCAAATAGTGACCGTTCACAAATCAAACCCCAACATTATGTATCAGAGAAAATAAAAACTTAGCCTACCTTTGAAAAGTACCATAAAGCTTGATTTCAGCACACATGCAGTCACAAGCAGAACTCATCACTGTCACCAGATAGCTCTTGTGAACACGGTACACACATGTTCTCACTTCCATGGTTTTCATTGTAGCGTTCCTGACGACTGCCTTGGAAGCTACAGTCTGAGTGCTTTGTTAAACCTGTCTTCTTATAAGCTGCTTCTCGGTCCTCTTTTTTTTGATTTGGTGCTGAAAAATACTGTGTAAAGCTATCCTTCGTGCTCAGAGGAAACCACCTTAGTGGAGGACAAAATATTTTTTAGAAAGTGCTGAATTCGCAAAAACTTGTTCAAGGAACTGAAGGAACTGACAACAGCTTTTGATCATATTCAGTGAATAGTCAATTAAAGCATGTATTTGCTGGAATTCAGAAGTCAAGAATGGTTTCAACTTTTCAGTAAATTTCTGGCCTCTCTTTTAAAAGCGAAAGTGTTATTAAAGAATGTAAAACAAAACACCAGTATCAGAAAGCACAAGTCTAATGCAGAGAAACACTTTGTGCCAGAATAAGTATTTTAAAACATATTTTTTTCTTACCTGGTTGTGCATCAAAAATACATCTTTTTTACAATGCTACAGCATCTCTGCAGTTTTGGGACCACAGAATCGGCAGGCTATCATTAATGGATTACTGGCACCAAACTCAAGGCAATTTTTCAGAGTATGAGTTTTTCCACAGTTTTTAGCTGATTCAAGTTCCTTTAGAGTGGCCTTACGTTTGTGTAGATCCCCTGATTATTGTCTGTAGAAGTAGAAATACAGGTCACAGACAGTCACAGACAATAGAAGAAGGGAACACATAAATAACTGGGGCCCTGATCCTGCACAGCGTTTAACTGTCTTGATGCTCTAGGTACTTCTATTGCAATGAGGATTATAGGGAATAAATGCAATTGTATAATGTAACCCATCTGTAATCTGCATCTGTATGGAAGTGAATTCTGACTGTATTGCGGGGCAGAAGTCCCAGTGGAACACCTGAGAGTAAAGTTTGCTGCAAAGATGTTTGCGCATTTTGTGTACAAAGTTTTGCTTCTTGCGTTAGATCCAGCATGGGTCAAAGTTTTTTTGCATCACCTTGACTGGTTCCAAAGGAAACCTTCAAATAAACCAGGACCATTGCAACATCATCTGTTGAAATACATCCAGGTAGGTCAGCATGGCTTAACTTGGGCAAATGGAACCAAGCAAACTTATATCCGTCTTGCACAATTCAGCCTGGTTTGCTTCCTACCTGCTGTGCAGGATGCTCACAAAGCACCAGAGGATTCTACAGGTAGTACACGCAGCAGCACAGATAGGGACTGTCGTTATATCTTAACAATTTAGGAGATGAAGGAGAGAAATGTTAATGCTTTGCATTTATTTACTTTTACAGCATGCCATAAAGATTAAAAATACATTGTACACAAGTGCAGTATTTAATGTAGCACTTTAATTACATTCAAGTGTGTTACTAAATAGTCTTGAGAAAACCTTAATGACCAGCTGTTCTACCCTCTTCCCATATGTCAGAAACGGTTTCAGAAATCACATTCTGGGACAGTAAGGTTGTATAATTAGACAGTGTATAGTTAACACTTCTAGATTTTCCTCTTAAACTGCGGGCCCTTTTCACTAACATATTGTGGTTTGGTGCCAGTTTGGCACAACACAATTATGCGATGTGCCAAACTGCAACTGAGATGTACAAACTCTCAGAGACATGTTATGATTGCACCATTATCTTTTTATATCTTTTTCATCATTAGGACTGGATGCTTTTTATGTTATGTAAGATTCAGCTTTTTATGGCCAACAAATAAACTTAGTAAATAGGACTATAAATTTTTAATACTTCTTCCATAATGCCATTTGTCTAATCAGAATTAGATGGTTACTGTAACCCCACATCAGTTTTCACCAAAAAAGGCATCGTTCCAAGAACAGCAGCTATGGACAAAAATTTCAAAGGAGGTACCTTTTGGCCCAGTTCAGGAATGCACTTAAGCACATGCTTAGGGTTAAGCACGTGAGTGCTTATATAGAGGCATGTGCTGAAGCTGGACGAGAAAATGGTTTATGCCAAACAAATAAAATAAACCTTTTCTGGAAGTAAGCAAATATACGGGCAGCTCAGTCTTTTGAACAATTATCATCCCTCTTCCCATTAACATCTAAAAATGACAGTGGTTTTGTGGGACGTTAATTATTTTGCAAGACAAAACACATGCACAGTTTGCAGGGTGGGGGGGAGTTTCTGCGAATACATGAAGCGCGAGCCGCCAGCCGAGCCGTCAGCGCGCGGCGCGCAGACGATCCATCCTGGCCGAGCGGAGGGGGGGCTGCGGGAGGCAGCAGCTTCACCATCCTGACACGAGAGGTTTACGGCAGGGCTTTTGTTTTTCTTTTTTTTTTTTTTTTTTTTTCCCTGAGCTTCAATTTCCAACGACTTATTTAGATGTAAGCAATGACAGCTGTAATCATGTTTTAAATCTTGCTTTGTATCCTTAGTTATAATGTTGTTCAATTAATATTCAGAATAATGGAAGTGATGTGCCCCTTTGAAAAAGACTTGAATGCAGGCCAAAGCTTTGGGAAACTGATTCTCAAGAGGATTAATCAGCATTTAAAACTTGCATTAATAAAAATCTGATCTTCTACTATGTGGCATGCATAATACTTTTCATTTTTAAGCATTTTATTTTAATAGTGTGGTATCCTTTGTCCTGATTTTTAAAGGGATTTTAAAATCTAACTCCTTCAAATCATTCCTGCTTTGACCTCTGTGCATTCTTTTACTGAATATAAAAACATTAAAGAAATCCTTAGTTCACAAATACCTCTATTACTAAGGATGAGCAAAGTACAGTACACAGGCATGTTTGTAAGAGAAATGATATATAGTTTCCACAGGAATCTATGTTAGGCAAGGGCTCACCTTTTCATGTAAATTATTGATGCGATAAAAGCACAAATGTACACATAATTACTTAAAGGTTTGAAGGTAAATTATACCCTGAGAACACAGGAAGAGTCACAGTAGGCTCCATAAAAAGTACTCTCCGTTTTTCGCATGACTTTTCACTCTGTCGTAAGGAATATTATTGTACCCTATGCCAACAAGATTGAGTCGATATCTGAAAGACAGACTTAATCTATGTTTTGTGTTGTTCTCCTGATCTTATTAGTGGGTTAGAGAAACAAGAGGATTTTGTATAAAGTTTCGCATATAAATTCAATTCTAGTAAACCAGCTAATTTACATGCTAAACAGCCTGCAGTTGGTAAGATAGTTTTGTTTCATGTCAACTGCAGAAGCTAAATGTGTTTTATAAATACTGGAAAACATTATTTCTTCTGAAGAGGCATTTTAATAGCAAATAGCTCACTCAGATCTTCTATGAAGCAGAGAAATCTAGTTGAGAAATTCTTGTATCCTTACTCATGCTATTGAAAGGCAACAGTCTGCACTCTGAGTATGGACCATCTGCTTTTACTTTGTTTCATACCTAATGTGATGCTTCAGTTCATCATAAATGCAATCAGTTTTCTAAATGCTGCCAGAGATTCTTAAAAGATATTTTAAAAATCTTGCTGCCTTCTAGAAATAAAAGGTAAATGTGTTTTGTTTAAAAACGACAACTACAAAATGTATTGTATCCAATGGAACATCAAAAATTGTAGTTCCTTAGGCACTGGGCAGGATGAAATGCTACAAGGGAAAATAAATCACAAAAAATATGCCGCCTTTACCTACAGTGGACAGTGCAGCCAATGTGAGATGTGAAGTGTGAGAGGGAAGGGCTTTACTCAGACGTACATGTGTTTGAACTAGATGCTGATTTAGTTTTTCTGGAGTAAAAAGAGGAAGGCTCCAATTTAAGATGCGCGCTGTCTGATTTCCCAAGATCTAGGTCTGGCCCGGTGATACACAAGGATCCCATCACTCGCATAGAGATAACGGGAGCAAGTCCCCACTCTTCATGTAGCCTAAGAGAGGAACAAGCAGGAGTTACTTTGGTATCACCTTGTTATGCCACCAAGCGCTACCTGCCTGTTTCTGGTTTCAGAGGGTCTCTCTGAGGCGACTGCTCACAGACCAAAGTATTTCCCCATGAGTAAAATACTGGCCATAAGAAGTCTATGACAAAACACACAGTCAAGATTTCCACCTGTGCTAGGACGTTCTCTTGAGTTGGTAGACACCTAGATTCAAACTCAAAAGGTTGGATAAAATGTACGTGAGCCTTCTACCTACTGGATAAATACCCAGGCACTGGCTGCCATCTCTAGCCTCCCCATCCTCACCACGCCCAAAGAACCTCGCTCCTGTCTGTCTTTGGTCCTCTCTGAAGAGGGACAGAGAAGTACCTTTGAAATTCAGTCTGCAGTGTTCAGATCCACAAACGTAGGTCCATAGCTAGCCTATAAGGCTGTGTCTAATTTGGAAATAAACTAGATGGGGGCCCATCCTCTCACACTCCAGGGAAGTATCATGACTTAGGTCCACACCTACTTTTTCTACAAACAGGGAACCGTGGCTGGGAGCGAAGCTCTTTCCCTGCTCTCTGCCTGAGCAATGCCTGAAAATGAGCTAGCAGCATGTCCTAACTGTGAGACACCGCCACTCCCTGGCCAGGCCAGCAGATCGAGGGACAGCTTTTGGGTCTTTTGCCAACTGCCTCATACAGGGATGAGAGGGGGAACATCCAAAACGATGGCGAGCAAGTACTACGTCTCAGCCTGAGACTTCGAAGTGCGAGAGGGCAAAACACTTGTCACCCAGTGTGGGGTTTTATTGCAGAAATTATTACATGCATTAAACTCATCTAACCCCTACTATAGAAAAGCAAAGCTACAGTTAAGTGAGAGTGAGTAGGTCTGATGCATCACCACAGGGAGCCTGGGTCCCATTATTCTGCGTTGTTGGACCACAATCTTCCTTTTGCTCTCTTCTACACTTTTCTTGTTCTCTCTGTTTAGGCTCCTAATTGCCTTGAGGAACCAACCTCCTTTGTGCAGTGAAGGCTGTTATCACTCCTGCCATGGCTCCAGCCCTTCCTCCTTGCTCCTTGGGGCAATAAGTGCCCCTTGCCCTGCTCCTTCTCCCTTCTTTCCTTGCCGTTTCCAGGCTGCCTTGCTCCGGGCTGTGCCAGTACTGGATTAGGCTGAATACAAGTCCCACATTCTTTATTACGGAGTCAGCATTTCTTCCTCGTTCCTTGCCTGGCTGCTGCCCAGCAGGTTATTTTGGGACCTACGCTAGCTGGCCCAGAGCACAGCCATGCCAGGGAGGGTACTAACGGCTAAACGCTGCCAAGGATTGTTTGCCAGTGCCTGAGCCCGAAATGAGGTGCTCTTTTATTTGGGACACAGACGTAGCGTAAACATCCCTGAGGAGAAGGGCAGCAGAGGGTAAGCTTTGTAAGTGTCCAGCGCTGAAGGGCCCGCCGGGGGAAGGGGAAGCATGGCTGGGCAGCAGCCCCTTGCAGCGCCGTCCCTGTCACCGGCAGCACTGCAAACCCGCGGGTTGGGGGTGGGAGAGACAGTGCTGTGAGAGGGATTAAGCTGTCTGCACATTTTCCTTCCCTTCCTCCTAGCCACAGACAGGCCCTCGCCACTGCTTTCCCATGCCAGGGTGGCTCCTCTGCTCCCAGGGACACGTGGTCCCCACACCTCCCCCAGGGTCAAGGCGAGAAGCAGCAAAACTGCAGCAGCACTGCAGGATTGTCCTGTAGGTCTTGGTGGGCTGGGACTGGGAGACATTGGTCTAGCAGCTAGGTCATGGTTCAGGCATCTCTCCTCACCCCATGCCTCCCCCTCCCAAGGCAACGAATGTTGCAAGCCCATGGTGTGGAGACCAAGCTGTAGGTCAGGCAAAGTGTGTGGGGATAGGCATTGGGTGGTAAGAGGGCGCAGAAGAAGGGGGCAGGAGGAGGGGAAGGAGATGGGATGGAAGAAGCAGGATTGAAAACGACATCTATGGAATGGCTAGGAAAGACAGATGTGGTTGAGCGTACTGGGTAAGAGTTAATCTTCCATGCGTTCTCTGAGCTGCTAAATAATACTGATGTATGAAGTGGGGTTCCATGACCACATACAGACCCTGCAGCATCTCAGTTACGTGTCCTGCCTGTGATATATTAATTTTATTTGGAACCAGAAACAATTTTACCTTCTCTGGTGCACCTGCACTCCTGGTAAAACATTGTGTTGTACTTCAGTGGCCCTTATGCCTGTGGAGCCAGATGGCCACCAATGACTCGTACTTGCTTTCCTGGGAGCCAGCTTGGAATAACTTATATAGGCCTGAATTTCTGCTCTGGAGAACAGCCCTTTGAAGATGTTTTGTGCTGGGCAACTGTCAGCACGTGCCATCAGGGACACATGATACCATCGCACCTTCTCAGCCCCGGTGTAGCAGTGCAGGTCTTGGAGGAAGCCCGCGTGCCCCGAGAGCAGGCAGTGAGCAGATGCAGTGGGGTTGTTGAGGTGCCTGAGCTGCCTTGTTTGAAGGCAGGGTAACTGCAGGAGCCAGCCACCCTCACAACCTGCAGCCGCCTGTGCCCTGAGGACACAGCAGCAGCTACAGGGCCAATGTCCTGCCTCTAGCAGACGACGGCCAAGGATGCCTGGAGAACAGTGTTAAATGCTGTGGCAGAGTCATGACATGTTGCTAACTTATTTCTTAACCTTTTACTTTCTATTGCAGTGTTTTCGTGAAAAAAGGGTTATTGTTATACTCGAATTTATCATGCTGTTGGAGAGCACTGGGCGTGAGTCAGCCTTGAGGCGGTAAGATGGACAAGATGAGCTCTTGAAGTACCTTTCCAGACCTATTTCTACAAGTCTATGAGCAGAACAAAATGAACTCAAGATGTTTTCCCAGAAGAGAGCAAATAAAGGAACCGTTTCTTTGAATTCTGAACAGATTGAATATGAATAAAATGAATCCCACATCTGGTCCATTCTTCTTTTTCATTTCTTTAAAGAACAGATACAATAACGCCATACACACACACAAAAACCAAGCAGGGAGGATCAAGTCAAGGGTGCCTCAGGTTTTACTTTGTGTCTCTTTTTGAAATGGCAAAAAAATTATAAACAAGAAAATCTGCATGCCCCGCATGCTTAAATAAAACAGCAGCTATACCTAAATCATTGCAGTCCCTGTGCTGAGTGTTTCAAAATCGAAATCTGAGAGGGGAAAGGAGTTGACAGTGGCCAAAAAGGGCTGTCCTCATGGGAAGGAGGGCTCAGAAAGCTTTTTGGCTTATGGGAATTTGTGATATGAAGGTAAATGACCGGACTCCCACTCGATGTGGAAGGAAGTTTGACCCCTGGTAAAGATGGCTCACAAAAGCCGGAGTGCTGAGCAGGGACCTGTTTGTCTAAGCCAGTGGTGACCAGTGGAGAGATCGATTTGCCCATCGCCCCATCTCTGAAAGCTGCTGAGATGCCCCGCTCAGGCCAGAGAGCAGACATGGTGTATGGCAGCCCCTCCACGTCGTGAATAATGAACGCTCTCATGGGCCAGATATTTAGGATGAGCCCAGTCTTGCAGTTTGTTTGCTCGACTGAATCGTTTGCCTTTTCTGAATCTTGCAAGGCTCCAAACAAACCATATACATTGGTCTTATAAATATTTATTAATTTCCCCTTTGTTAGCTAATTGTTTTGCAACACAGATGACTTTCTTCATTAAACAGATTGCTAAAATGGTATTCCACAATACATTTATTGTTAATTCTCTAATTAGTTAGGAATGTATGTTTTTCAGATAGCAAAGCAACTATGCACAGTGCCTGACAGGTTAGTTTTTAAAATTAAGGTTGCATTTGGGTTTGAATGGTCAGCAGCAAGCAAGATACTCCGTAAATGGATTTTTAAAAAATCAATTAATAAATACAGCTCAAAATTCATGTAGATTCAGAATTATACAATTTGCTTGCACATTACCTTCTGCCTCCGGTATCTTCTAATAACATTTCTGAATCAGATTTGTTGTACTAAATTTATCTCTCCCCAGATAGCAAATTTTTTATATGCTGTAACTGTTTTTTAAGATGCATTTTGACATAAACTGTGTAAAAATCACGTCTTTTATTTTGTGCATCAATTTATTTTTTTCATTTTTTTCCTTTTGGTAGCCTCCTTTTGCCATTTTCAATTCTTGTTATGTATGTGCTTTAGAAAGAATGCATCCACATTTGAGTGGTTAATCAAGGGGAACTAACCAAAATAATCACTTTCTAGTACTTCAAAATATTCTAATTTTTTAATGGAGAATATGCATTCTTAAATTAAATATGCATAATAAGTAATAAGTAGTAATAAGAATAAAGTGGGCTCTGTAAGAATGAATGTTATGTTTTAAGCAAAATGCATTTGATTTGCCGTGTTCGAAGCTGCTTTGAATCAGTAAGAATCAGTGCAAAAAATGGGGCGAGGAGGATAGAGAGCCTCATAATGCTTATAAATTGTCCATAATTGTATGGATTTTAAATATAAAAGTTGGCAGTGGCAAAAGCTAAAAGCCATTAGGAGAGATCCTATTGTGCAACACATCAGTAATCGTAACTCATAATCTTAGGGGGAAAAAAACCTAACTAGAGTTTTCTAAAATTTTCATAACTGTACTTGAGTCCTGTCTTGATGTTTACTACAATGATGGCATTGTTCAAAATGACATAGCCTAATGCATATATGAATCCTGTTTGAAAAGAGCTACTAATTAACATGAATAGTCTTCTTCTCTGAAGGTCATTTATTGCAAAGTTCATTTTTCAGCCGAGCATTGCTAAAGTAGTCACCCCCACTAACAGCCATTAGATTAAGAGACTTAGGTCTGTTCTCTTCCTGACACTGGGTCAGGATTTTCAAAGAAAGAGGCTCTTCGATGCCAAGAAGCCCTTAAAAAATAATATTTGAACAGAAAAAGAATGGATGTAATTACATTGTAAATATTTCTGTGGTTATTGAATTAATGAAGATAATTTTATTCATTTTATCTTAAAAAAAATAAAAACCCACACCAAGTTTTCCTTATCTGATGTTCCAGTGCAGCTCTTCCCCATGGGACCTTTGATTTCTTCAGTCATAACGATTCATTAAAACAGAGAGAGACACTGAATATTTAGCATCTGATGTGTAAGCATGTTCACCTATTTCACCTATTGCCAAATATTAGGCGCATGAAGCCCCAGGTGCCTCTGCCTCCCCTTTGGAGGCCCCAGAAAGGCTTTTTGTGTCTGCATGCATGCCAGCCACCACTGCTTCTCCAGCAAGAAGAGATCTCTGAATCCAAAGGGCACTGACCTACCATCCTTAACAAACTGCCACTTCACCAGGACTTATGTCGTCATCTGAACCATGAATATCTAATTCCGAAACAATGTATGTCCAGTTGGATATAGGTTTAGAAACTGCAGTGGCACGAAGTTACTGCTTGGTCTAAGGGACATTCCACCTGGTGGCTTTCGTGGTGATGTCAGTGGACACGTGGTGATAAAGGAGTTAAGGATCTTTGCTGTGGTCGCAAACCCATGTTAGTTACAAACAAGTACGGGGTCTTTTGGGCTGGGGTGTGACATTAAATATATCGCTCTCCTGCATCTTGGTGGCTGCTGTAGCGGAGGAGCTGTGTCCGTGCTAGCTCAGTACACCACTGAGGCTCCGGTAAGCCTTTGCTCTATTTTTCATGATGCTTGCCTCCCATTTGAGCAGGCCAAGGGTGGGATCTTTGGTAGTCAATTGGAACCTAAGTCATTCCCAAACTGATCCCTGGTTTAGGGTTACCCTTGTCAGCAAACAGTAAATTGCATTCTGCAACACAGTGGGGTTGTGGGTATGGAGAAGGACTGGGAGCTCTTAAAAAGAGCCAAGAAACCCATGAAATTTCTTTGAGATAACAATTTTAGGTGACAAAGCTCCTCACCAACAGCTGGCTTGCCGGGAAGCCAGCCGAGGCCATAGGAGCAGCAGGGAAATCCCACAGACTACAAGGGCACTTGTAAAAATCTTGTGCCTTGGCTCACTGGATTTGTGTTCCCTTCTCCCCTGGCTGTGCCACTCTCCCTGGAGTCAGGCTTCCTCGGGCTCCCGGTGGCTACAGCTGGGCTGCTGGATACCAAAGCTGCAAGCATGAGAAAACCCCTCCAAGTCTGAAGGACAATAGTGCTGAGAGAGCAGCAAGGTACCCCTCTGCCCCTTCCACTCCTCCCTGTCCTCACCCCTGGGGCAGAAAGGTTCCAGATGTAACGGAGGGGACTGGGACACTTGTGATGTGGCTCTACCGCTTCTCCCTGCCAGCTTCCACAGGGTTTTTGCTCCTCTCCACTTACGTTAGCGGAGGGGAGCATATGGGCCACGGAGATTTAATGTTTCATGGCTTACTTGGCTGTCAAAATGTTTTACATTATTATCTGTAGCAACATTCACGGTGATCATCTTTAAGGAAAAAAAAAACCTGTGCGGCAGGTCCCTAGATGCCCTTGCTGGGAGCAGATGTCGGAGCAAGAGCATTGTTAAGCTTCTCTTGGATTTTTCATTTCCCGCCTTTGGTACAGGCAACACGGTGCGACGTGGTGCACACAGCCTCTCCCACTGCCCGCCAGGACCCACCGGGGTGGTTTAGGAAGGTTGAAACAGGGAAACTTGCAGATTTATAGGGCGCTGAGACGGATTCGTAATCTGTATTGATGGCATCATCCCCAACCATGTGACAACCAAAGCAGATAAGCCTATGACTGAACTGAAAAGATTTCTTAAAGCTGGTAATCGATATTGAGCAGCTCAGTCTGTCGAGCTATCGGGTTCGGAGATCTCCACACGTGCAGGGTGGGGGTGGAGGGGAGCTCCGGGTTTGTAAAAGGGGAGATGCTGAACGGCTGCTAAGCCGCAGCCTGGCACGGTGCTGTAGGTTACCAGTACCTGCTGCTGCAGGGGGTGACTTCTGCTGAGGAGGGACTCTACAAAAGCCACGGGAAGGCTTTGTTTTATTAGGGAGGAAAATCCAGAAGCAAAGGGCCAATGAGTAAGGAACCTGAGTATCGCTGACTTGGGGCCTTGAAATTTTGTTACAGGCAAAGCTCTTCAAGGGTGCTGCGTGTTGTCCCTTCTCCAATGCCCCAAGCTTGATCGTCAAAGTCTCTAGCTGATGCTGAAACTTTCCATAGAGGTTTCCTTGCTCAGGGTCTGATATCCCATTACTTGCAACTATCTTGAGATCCTCGTATTTCAAAAGCAGTTCCAAACCTGATGGACTTCCTAAAGGAGATGTCCCCCTTCCAGGGGTTCTTTCCGGGGGTCCTGTTGGAGGCAACCTGTTTTAAAATTAATAAAATGCTCTGACTCTTTGTAAAGACATACTGGCTTTCCAGAGAGCAGCTATTCAATCCACCATTGTCCACAGCGCGTGACAAAAACGAGTCTACCCTGAGCTAGATGACCTGGGGCAGAGCTCCCTGAAAAAGTGACTGCCTGCCTCTCCCGCTGCCTTCAGGCAGTGAAGGGAGCTGGTGCCTGTGGAGAGAAGTCGTTTATGAGTAGCACCTCCTCAGAAACAGCGTTCCCGTGAAAGGGAAAGAAGTTGCCTCCAGATAATCAAGCCTTGTGCTTTGTTTCCACAAGATGACTGGATGTTGTGAAGCCTGGACTGGTTAGACTGGCACATAAAGATGAAGGGAGAAGCTGAGCTTTTCTATTTCTCTGTATTTATGGGGCAAGACAGCTGGGATTCAAACACACTCCGTATTATGAAGCACCTATTAATATCGTCTCCTAATGGAGAACAGCGTATTTTTTTCTTCTTAAATATTTAATTAGAAGGCATTGTGTTATGTCTTTACTTCAATAAATTCCAGTTGAGAAAGATTTTGGGTGCACATGTGAATGAACGCTTGTCTTGAAAGACAGAGCAAAAAGAAATTAATAATCATGTTTCCCTTGTTGTATTTACTGTTTTGCTTCTAAAGGGAATATTACTCCACTAAGAGATTCATAATTAGGAGGATGCCAGATGGGTTATCAATGTGGTTTTAAATTTTTATACGTAGAGTGCTTGTTTTTTGCAGGGGATGCTTTGGTTCCATGTACAGTAGTTAAATATAAATGTCTTCTATTGAGAGGACTGCTAACTATTCCATGATTTTGGATTTGGTGTTTATTTAATCCTTCTTTTCCCCTTTTTTAGGGTTTTTTTTTCAACTGCTCTGGTGGGGTAGATGAACTGAATAGACCTACCAGGTGAAAAAATAAAGCCTGAAAGCAGAACCGAGACCCATACGTCCACCTGAAAAAGCTGACTGCTTTAGTCTGTAAAAAGAAGTGAAGTCAGGACTTCGGGCACCTTTATGAAACGGCAGGGAAAGGTGTTCCTGTCTGGTCGAGCACCTCGGAGGCCGGTGTGTGCTTTGTGCCATTGCCACAGAGAGGTGTGCTGAGGAGTGACGTGCTCACGAGGCAACTTCCAAAGGGCGTGCAGGAAGTCAAAGGCGACCAGAAAATTGTGGTGTAACAAGGCCACGCACAGGAGCCAAGAGCTAGAATTACTGTCCCACAGAAATCTTACACCTCCTTGGGAAGCGGGGACTTGGCCTCGGAGGTTTTGTGCTTTCCCACTACAGGCTGGCTAAAGCAGCTCTGACCCAGCTGGTCTCATCATGGGCCAGGGGCTGGAGGTTGGGATGCCTGCACACAGGCATGTAGACACACGCACACAGGCGTATGCACAGACACGTGTGTGTGCGCATCTCATTTTTCTCAGAGTACTTCGACCTTCAGCGCCAAAGTAAAACCCCTCTCTCTGCAGGATTTGTGGCATATCTTCATCACTCACCGGGGCTTTGGACCAGACAAAGGGGCTGTGTCGCCTTTCCTCTCTTTTATTCCGAGTCTCCTCTCTATCATGAGCTTTTAGAGCTGCGATAAACAGAAGGGAGCCATACACAGTATAAGGATAACCCAGATGACAGTGTTAAATCTGTATTTGTTCCATGTGTAAGTGTTACTGAAGGAGAAGATGCTGTTATTAAACGCCAGAGAAGGGTGATCCGAACTGGCAAAAAACCCATGGGCAATGGCAATGGAAATGGAATGAGGCTTAACCAAAGTCCATTAACGTAACAAACCAGTTTACGAAAAATCTGCATCAGGCTAGGGACAAACCCAAGCCACAACCTTAGACTTATCTTAAATAACTTGTAGGAGCCAGCTCATCATCTCTGAATGCAATTTTCAATGAAAAACCTCACCACCACAGCATGCCTTGGTCTAGAGAGTCACAGCCTTGCAAACTCCAAATCCATGGATCTGTTCTCTGGGGTAGAGGCCAGACTGAAGGCTGATTTATGAAAAAAGTTTATACAGAAAAGTTTACTACGGACTTTAAATTCAACAGCAGCTCATAAAATAATACATTTTCAAGGGAAAAGAACGGTTTCTGTCACACATGTAAGAACATGTTGGCTTTACAGGTTGTAATCATGTTGTACAGGAAAATGTTTGGTTATCAACAGAAAATCACAATACTTAATCATAGGGACAATTAGGAAAGTGTGACATGAGATTGTTAGATCACCCTCATTAGAGAAGTTTAGAATTACTTTTGATGAAATGCAAGAGAGGGTTGTATGGAAGAATCTCTCACATGTTATAGAGAATGGACCAAGAGGAGCATCCATGTTTTTGTGTGGACGAAGGCAAAACTTCATGAGTGATATTAATTGGGGTTTTATTTAACTGAAATTCAAGACCTGCGGATGCTGGCTCTGTGACTTGCCACTGAGAGTCTGGCCTCCCATTTTCAGGTTTGCTCTAATGCTCTCCATCTCCTCTTGGGAGAGATTTTATTGAAGTGACAGAAATTCCTTCTTTCCTTCACACAGAGCATCTCTGCGTTTGAAGAAGTTTGCAGTACTGGAGGATTCATTCTCCTGTATCTCTTCTTCAGCTCTGTACATCTGCAGATTACAAAGCATGCATCCCGCAGTCTAACCTGGTATGTGAGTGGCAAAATTTCATGCCCTTAATTCATCCATCCCTCTGCTTCTCTTTGGCTTTCCTCCAGCAGAGCCTCTGGGGCAATTCCCTCCTTCCCAGCGACAGGGAGAACAGGGGCAGGAGATGCTCGGGAAGGAGGCTGGTATGACCTCAATTCCTGCAGCAGCACAGCCAGGAGAGTTTCTGTGGTGGGGTTTGAAGTACCCTTGGTTGCATAGCAGTGAGAGATTTCACTAAATGCAATGGGGAACATGATGGTAATTAAGAGAAATGAAAAGATGTGGCAGCCCAAATTGAAAGAGGTAACTGGCCAGTGAAGGAACGGTAGTGTACCTGTTCGGAGGGTCGTGTATCTCAGACATGCTCTGCACTTCAAGAGCTGCACGGGTCTGTAGTCCTTTCACTAAAGTCACACGTACTCTCCAATGGGGTCTGGCAGGAGCACCAGTGGTAGGAGTTTTTCAAACTTTCACTAAGCGAATTTTATGGGATGATGCGGTGAACGTTCCCCTGTCTTGTCAGACTATAATAGCAGGCGTGCACCTTCGCTGGGCTCAGGGGTCATTTTCCAAAAAATATTGTGTTGAATCTCACGTGTCTTCTGGATGTGGATAAGAGAGAGAAACTGGGGAGATTTAAACCCCCAAAACTACTTGACTAGACAGCTACGTCTCCTTGTGCTCCTGTTTCTAACCCTAGCAGTGTCAGTAACCTTCTGCTAACATGGGTGGGTGTAAAAGTTTTTCTGGGGTCCCAGAACTGAAAGACCGTTACCTATATCTTTGTTTTCCTTCTTGTGCTAATAACAGCGGCTATATTCCTAATAAAAATATTCAGAGTTCCA
The DNA here is from genome assembly GCA_008921705.1 of Burhinus oedicnemus. Classification (NCBI taxonomy): domain Eukaryota; kingdom Metazoa; phylum Chordata; class Aves; order Charadriiformes; family Burhinidae; genus Burhinus; species Burhinus oedicnemus. The sequence continues at coordinate 691,548 of VFFE01007208.1, forward strand.
TGTTACGTCTGTTTCTTAAATTGTGATCATTATGTGACTAATCATAATAATAATATGATATTAGGGGGAAAAACGTTGGAAGATATTCCCTAGAGGGAAATGAATTTCTTTTTATCATCTACAGTAGTTTATTTCACATATTCATGACCCTCCTGGTATTCTTTTTTTTTTATGATGAGCCATAAAAATGACAAAATACATTAGCAAAGTTCTCGGTTTATGCTAAAATGACCATATTCAAAAATAATAACAGAGACTTGTATCAGCAATGCAAAAGATGCATGAAGTAATTGGTGCTTAATTTGTACACAAACTGTCAAGGCAGTTTTCCTCACGGCCTGCATCTTCTGAATTCATTAGTCTCTAATTAAGGCCAGTTGGGACCAGCAGTTAGAAGGTTAAAGAGGTTCTGACAGCCCTAATCATTGCTCAGGAAGCTGAAAATGTATGCAAAGTCTCGGCAGATGGGGTGAGATCTGCTTCTGCCAAGTGATAACTGTTATTCCTTTGCACCTCCAAAGCTGTCATCCTAATAGGCACATTTTAAATTTATTAATGCTCTAGTTACAATGCATACACAGTCTCTAATGGTATGTCATTCAGAGTATATAAACTGAGCAATTAACACATATTACCTGGTAATGGTAAAATTATTTGTTGCCTGTTTGATTTTTTTTTTAGTTTCCTAATCCAGCAAGAATAGTCATAAGCAAAGACTTTTCTTTGTTAAAAGAGGGGGGATTCTGAGCTGCTTGTTTGTTGGTCATTAATTCTTTGTTTCTACAGACAAAAAGCTCACGAGCCATAACTAACTTTTCTTTGATTTCCAGTGCCTCAAAGATTTGGGTTTCAGGGATTATACGGTTTTCAAACTTGAAATTTAAAAATGTATGTTTTCAATACCTGAAATATAACTTTAAAAGGAGATGTATTTTTTCTAAATTTAATTTTTTCAGTCCTTTTAAAAAATAATGTGTGAATTGCCCAGCAAATTGTTGTCGTCCTCCCCCCCTCCCCACTATTTCAGTGAGACGCCCATATTTTGTTCCCCTCCGTGGTGGTATCCCTCTCCTTAATCCTATTTGGCTCAAAGCTGCCTAATCAAGAGAAAGGCATGTTTTTAGGTCTCTCTGTCCATCTGAAGGCTTCAGCCACAGGAGGCCTTTAATTGCACTTAACGCTGGTGCAACGGCGGGTTGTGAGGGGGGACCCTGCCGCAGAGCCTCCCGTGAAGGGAGCAAAGCAACCACCGGAGTCTCGGCTGCGGCGGGAGCCCGGGGAATCGCAAACAGTGCTAATAACGTGCTAAGATGTTAATGCAAGCAACAGAACAATTATGTACTCGGTGACTTATAGACAGGCCAGGAACCTACTCCTCTGTTAGAATTAATTGATTTCGCTCTGTGTAATGAGCATAGCACAAATAAGGAGAGAGAAGGTAGTGCAATTGAACTGGGCCTAGCTCTACCTTCACCGGCTTGAGTCATGAGTGACTCTGAAAATGCCAAAGGATTTCTCATGGTACAATATCAGCATGAGACACAGTCGCAGACCCACTGTTTGCTGCTGAGATTTCTCCAGGTTGCATTTCAGACCTTAGTGCCTGATGGCAAGTCATCAGAGATGAGACCCAGAGCGCCCCTGCCAGCCAGCAATCCCGATCTTGTGTTTGCTTGACGCATCAGCAGTCCTGCTGAAGTCAAAGGGGAGTTTTACCAAGTGAGAGCTGTGTGGCCAGGCCCTGTGTTAGGCAATGGGACTCACCTGATGGCTACAAATAGTGCCAGCACTGTTTGCATGGGCAACTGCTACTGAGGTGGTTCCCTCTGGGACCTGGGGTAAAATGACACTGCTATACTCCCTCGTGCTACACAAGTACTTTCTTCGGTAGGTCTCATGGCAGATAAGGATCATTAGTACCATTTTACACCAGGGGAAGCTCAGGAACAGAATAGAAAATTGCTTGTCCAAGGAGTGAAAAAAAAAACCTGGAAAACCTTGAAACCCCCACCTATAGAACATAGAAGCAGGGAAGGGAATCAAAGCTGATAAATTATATAGAACAAGTTTGACCTAAATGGTTTTTAGAGAATGGGGAAAAACCTTGATCACCTTGACCTGCATCACCGTTGTATAGGAGAGCGTTACTCTAATGATCTTCACGTTCTGATGTGGACATACAGCAGAGCTCTAATCCCAACAGCTTTCAAGTTTGAGCAGCACATAACCAGCATGCAGTATGCTTAAGCCTAAACTATAGATAGCCCCCTGAGTTACGGTAGCTTTATGCTAGCACAGTTCATTTCCACTGAGATCTGTCTTACCCAAATGATCTACTTTGCTCTTACACCATCACTAAGTGGTGCAGTACCTCCTAGGTTGAGTTTCAGGTTATAAAATGCACCCTCTCTGGGGCTCTAGGCAAAGACATTCATTTATTTTCTTCAAAACCAAACACACACTGAGGCAGAACCAGCTCTCAGGATACCCCTCTGCACCCACAGTTTGATGTGCATTCCCACTGCGGGGCTCCCCTCTCTCTCCTGAGCAGGGGAAGCCCCATGAACCCCCATGAGGGAGGGAGGACAGTCCAGAACCGGGACGTGTTGCTGGAGGGTCCTTACTTGCACCCAGGCACTGCTCGCTAGGTTGTCCAAGATGCTTTTAATTTTGGATTATTGTACATAGAAGTAGGTGAGAGCTAAATTTTCTACGCTGCTTCTGACCCAATAATTTTGGGTATTAAATTACAGTGGTATAATGTGGTGGGGCTCTGGTTTAGGACCGTTTGAGCAGCCAGAAGGCACACCATGTCGCCACGGAGCTAGAAAACCATTCAGCTGTGGAGACGCAGCTTCCCATTCCTTCAAGTACCTCTCTTCCAACCAGTCTGGAGCAGAGAAACCAGCGAATATCATGTGCTGCAGATGGATCAGCGATGGATCACATACAGCTAACTGAGTCTGGCATGGTCTGATTCCTCTTGTATTTGCTGGCTACTTACCCAGCCAACAGCCAGACATTTGTGGGGTAAATCATTTCCAGTTGTTTCACAGAAGAAAACTGTCCAGCAGTATAAATAATAATTCCTCTCCAGTAGGGGTTTCTGTGTTTGCCTGTGGCTCTGGTGCTCTGCTGCTTCCCTTCAGCCCCCTACCCAGCACATCTTCTCCTGGAGAAGGATATGAAGTCCCTGCTATGGACCAGTTGTGAGCAGAAAAAAGGAGGCACCGACTATTTTCTGTTAATTTTTGTCTCTATCCATACACAGGGCACAAGTGCACAATGTTACAAAAAGCAATAGATATTTTCAGTCAAAAATAATGGTGGCAAAATTGCTTGTAATATTGCGAGTGACAAAGTTGTTTGGTTTGTACCATTTATAATTTTTAAAACCTGAGGGAGTGGACACAGACCGGTGTTTTGCCAGGAGAGAATTCAGCCCACGTGAAGATTGCTAGACAATGCTGTGGCTTTTGGTGGCTGTTTTATGCTGAGGAATCTCTGGGGACAGGGAAAGCTTAGCAGTGAGAAGCTTGCTTTTGCTTAAATTCTGCAATTTGTTGCTTTTCCCATTACCTTCTCCTCTAGGCTGTCCAAGGTGATGCCCCCTTCTCATCACCTGTCCAGAGTCACACAACGGCCACCTCCTGCCAGCCAGCACAGAGATTTCTCTGCTGCTTTCCAGCCTCCTGATGCTGGTGTAGGAGGACAGCAGAAGGGAAAGGGCCATGCAGACGATGACCCCACACTGCACTGAGCCCTGGGTGCCATCTCTGGCCCATTGGCATCTGGTGTAGCGTCAAGAAGTCAGGGTAAGCAGAAAGACATATGGGGAGCCGTTGCATAGCTCGGTGGGCTTTGCCCTGAGTTGTGGCATATCGTCCTGGGCGTACCTACCTGCAGACCTCCTGAGCAGAGGGAGGGTGTGTTGTTCGTTGAGGAGCAGCCAATGTTCAAGATGAAATGGGAAACTGTCCCCATGGCTGGAAAGAGGCACTGGCTTCCCCCATGGCCCACACTCAGAGCGTCCGGTTTTCCTCCAGACAAACTGACACTGTACGGGAGGAGGGGACAAGCTGACAGTGCCACAATTGATGATGTGCAATGTTATGATTGCTTCCTCAGGTTGGCTGCCAGCACTGAGATGGTGCCGTGTTTGGGAGATGTTCCCTTCACAGGTGTGCTACCCGTCAAACATCACTCAGGTGAGGGCACTGTGCACCTGGGGCCAAACAAGACCTGTTGGGCCAGATGGCAAGCTGAGGACAAGGCGAGGGTGAATTAATCACTGCGCTTGTGTGTGGTGCTTGCTGCAAGGTGTGAGATGAAACACAGACAAGCCAAACAAACTTGAAAGTGCTGCAAGATGAAGGGCTGGAGCTAAGGTTCTTTTCAACAGGAATTTACTTAGAGCAGTCTAGGAGTACAAGCATGAGCAGTCACGCGTTGCTTTCTGAGTAGCTGCCTCTCTATTGAATCTCCTGACATCTGGTACCTTCTTCCAGGACAGGTAGCTTCTCCATCTCAAGGCCAACCAGATTTTTCTGCAGCCTTGCACTAACTTTCTACAGCAAGGAGAGCCACGGGAATCGATGCCATTATAAATATCTTTCTGCAGGGCTGGAGTCTCTTCTGGTCCAGCAAGAAGCTGATGGTCCTCACGGCTTGCAGAGCCTCATGGTTACTCAATGATGGTGGCCACAGCTCAGGACCCAAGAACGAACTGCAGGTTGAAAACACAAGCTGTGCAATGTTTCTGTTGAACTGGTGATCACAGCCTATGTAGTTGGGCTTATGAAAGGTTGTAGTTGTGTTTAAGAAATCCCAGACGCATTGCCAGTTTGTAGTTATTCTCTGTGCATCAGAAAAAGCCCAACAGATTAGAAAACATTTGAGAGGGCATTTGTCCTCCTACTGTGTTTTTCTCTCTGTGAAAACCTTAAAAAGTGTTTACCTTAATAAATATGATGATGTGTAGCTTAAATTTCCTTACTTGTGTAGCTGTTTTCTTGCATTAAATAGCCTTTCTTAGTGCTTGTCTAGGGATTTTCTAGTTCTGGATTACAACTCTCATCTCTCTATTTCAGCTGAGAAAGTGGAGGTTCAGAGCAGCTAAGTGAATAACCCAAAGGTCTGGCAGCAGCAGAACCAGACAGCACAAACAGCCCTGGCTTCACGCTGTGGTGAACCTCAGGTGGCCCTGGGTGCAGCTCTTCCAGGGTTGCACCAGAGCAAGTGAGGTCCAGCCAAAACCCTCCCTTGCCATCTCCTACCCCAGAGGAAGCTTCTGCAGGGGGTTTATGGGCATATTCATACTCTTGGGTATATCACCAGCATAGGGCATGGCATACAGCCAAGGGGGAAGACTCACATTTACTGTTTTATTATTGGGAGGACACTTGTGCCACAAACATGCCAGAAGGCACCCTGCAAAATGCTGCAGGGGGGGACAGCGTATGGCAGTCCTTACAACAGGACCAACTAATAACACGTATAGCAATCATCTCTTTCTGAATCATCTGGTGGCGTTGGAAAGCTTGTTTTAGACTGTAGTGTAGCATCACTGAGCTCCAGAGGATGCACCATACAGCTCTGGGGCAAGTGAGGTGGCGTGAGACAAATCAGGTGGTGTAATTTCTGGACTGTCTTAGTGTGCTCTTACAGGCTCCCACACCGTACACTTCCCTGCAGTCCTGGTACCTCAGGACTTAACCTTGTGACAAAATACTCCATTGCGCATGGGGCTACTGATGTGGATCAGTTTTAAGGAACCTTTTATGGAGCCTGGGCTCAAAACCTGGAGATTTGTAGTGAAACCCTAGGATGAACAGTGGATGCCCAACAGTGACAGATGTCTGTATTGCCCTCTGTGAGCTGTACATCTCTGCTTATGCAGTATAACCATCAATCTAATACAGACCCCTTCCCTTTAGTATGTAAAGGAGACTCTACTGCATTGGTCCTTCTAACAGTTGATCTGCCAAGATCTCAATTTCATGTCTTCAAGCTCAAACCCAAACTTAAAACAGTTTTGTTTTTTTAAAATCAGTGCTACAGCCCACTCATACCACCAGGGTTTGGTCGATGCCTCTGATACTTCTTGCTTGCAAAAAGGTTGGTTTGTAGCTGATCTGCTGAGCTGGGGTTTCACGGTGCTACAGTACTCTTGCCATGGCTGGGGTTGTCCTTGCACCGGTGCTCCCTGGGCTGCCCTGTACTGTGCCTTCTGTCCTACTCTGATAAATCACACAGCCACAGCTTGCCCCCAGGTTCGTAAGCCCACCTTAACAGCTCCTCTATCAATCACTCTCACTCCTCACTGTGGAAAACAACCGCCCTGGGCATCTCTAGTTCCCAGGGACCCCTGGGGATCTTGCATCTCATTCATATCAGGCTCTAGATCTGCCACTAGTCAGCCCGGGTAAGAGGAAGCCAAACACTTTTTCCTAGCGTCACCTTTTCTTGCAGTCAGCCCAGCTTCATGAAACAAGCAGAGATCTGGTCCCATAACCTTAAAAGGTGTGTTAAAAGTTTCGGTGTAAAAGAAACCTCCTGGGATAAATAATGTAAAATGTAAAGTAGAAAAATGGAGGCATTTATCAAACTACAGACAGTAGTGAGTCGTTCTGCTGGAGTTCTGGACACTAAGAGTTTTTCCTTGGCTACACGTACAGTGATTTTAAGCAGATTGTATCTACAATGCTACAGCCTCTGACATATAGTTATTATAGTTGATGCTGCATGCAGTCAAAGCAAGATGTGACTCGTCTACTATACCATGCAAAGGTGAACTGCTCTATAAGAAAAGAAGCAAGCAGCATAATCCATTAGAGTCCATTTACAAACTAACAGATATTTTACAGACATTCAACAGACGTTCAATCAAATCATAATCTTAGAAACCTGCCAACAATAAAACCCATAAATTAAAATCAAGTTATATAAGCATGACTTGATGAACCTGATGTAATCTGATGGCATGAGGTGCATATCCTACATTAAGTAACAAATTCCCCTTCTTTTCTCTTATCCGTTAATAGTGGGGCAGAAAATGAGTAGCAAGTGTTTTGTAGCCAGCAAACCTGACATTATTTTATAGAGGATTATTTGTCATTAATTTCTCCTTAGCATATCACCTTTTTATTAACAAATTGATGGCTGGATAGACTGCCCATTAAAGAAAAGACAACTGTTCCTTTTAAAGGGCAATATATAGTGCGTGGTGTGCGCTTAGACCCAAACAAAATGACCTTTGCTTCTGGGTGCAGCTCCATATAAGCAGCAGAGGGCTGCATCCTGTAGCCATCCTCACAGTTCAGGTTTTTCTTCTCTGCTGGAACTCCAAACTCCAGCTGGGAGAACCGATAGGCTGCAAACAGCATTGTGGATTGCCTCATGGCTGCTTGCAGGAAAGAGGGTACCTTGCAGGAATCAGGTATTTTGTCTTCAAGATCAGGAATTTCTCGGTATAACAGCATTGCCGGTGATGGCATGACAGGTGAAGCACAGTGGAGATAATGCATGAGTAGGTGTTTCTTGACATGTTTAGGAGCGAAATTCCCATCTTTGTGGAACATGAAGGTACACAGGAGCCTGGGGGCAATCGTCAGTGAACGGGCTGCCTGAAACCGCATGTAAAGGGCAATCTTGGAAGTGCATGCTTATTACCTTGATTATATGGTTCATACACTTCCAGTGCCCTCTGCAGAAGAGGTCTGAAGACTACTATCCCATCTCTTTGCTGGAATAGCAAATGCATCCTGATCCTGGAACAAGCGCTCCATTTCACACCCTCTGCTGTCCCATCCACCCCACGCTTCAGCCTGGCATTTGTGGAAATAGCTTTTCAAACACAACCAGGTAGCTGAGTAGACCTAATGGAGCTTAATTGCCACATGTTTATTACATTTGCAGAGTGGAGGGCACTGCAGTCTGCATGTCTAAATTAATCCTGCATTACCAGGCCAGCTACCATGACATTTCTACGTTTCAGTGTAATGCAAACATAACAATTCATTTGATTTCTTTATCTCAGAAGAGAGAATCAAACAGAGTCTGGAGGTGCCAGTCTTCACCTGGACCTCTTTGAACAGAGACGAGGCTTTCTTTGAACTGTGGGACCTGAGAGCATTCGCAAGCTGCAGGACTCAGGCGGACAGTCGGTCCCAGCCCCTCTATGGGGACAGTGGGGCAGGACCTGGGCAAATGCAGCCTCCCCCTTTCCCTGACCTTGCCCTACTGACGCTCTGGCTCACAACGCTTTAGAGCTTGAGGGCTACAGCTTTTGCAGGGGGCTGAAAAAGTGGGGGCTGAAATCCCATTGAAAGTAGATGCTGCATCCCTTTAGGTCTTAAATCCATCTGAAACGTTTGCTGTTGTGATGACGAAACTGTTGAAATGTGTCCTGCATTAGGGTGACACAGCTCTTCCTGACTCTTAAAGATTACACCTAAAAATATAACCCTTAAGGATATTTTTAGAGTAACTCTGCTAGGAAAAAGACAAGCTCCCAAGAAGAATAAGAAGAAACACTTTGAAAAGTAGATGAGAAGTACAATGCAATTTTACCTTTCTTTAAAATTAAGTTGCCTAGTTTTAACTAAGGGCAAGAGGGATTCCTTCCTTCACCTGCAGTTTTGCTTGTCTTAAATGGAAAAAGATTTGTGACCTACATGGGCTCTGTTTTGTTCAAGTGATGAAAGAGCAGCCTTATTTATAGACATAAAATTATCTAAGTAAAGAAGTCCTGGGCAGTGCAGGAGGTTTTTTTCATTGCCAGCATGGTTATTTTCATTGGCCTAGTTTTGAATGAGCATATAGGAAGGGGATGGGTACTGGGCAGACAGGGTCCTTGCCCAGTGCTGTGGGAGAAGTGGGGAGCTCCTGGGGCTGGGGCTGGGGCTGGGCTGGGGACCCCACGGCATGGACAGAGCATCCCTGCCTTATGGAGATAAATGAGCTAAAAGCTTTCCAAGTGTTGTCGAAGTGTGAAAAGAAAAAACAACTTTCTCTAGACATGTTTTGCTAAGGTGCCGCTTCTGAAAAAGCAGCCTCTTCAAAGGGATTGGCTTTTTCATCTCAATGCCGTAGCGAAACAATAGTCAATTCTTGGTACTGAATATCTTCAATTACCACAATACCTTGCAGGATATAACACTAGAAAGGTTATGCATAAAGAGGATAATTTTGGTTCATAGCCTCTAAATGTTCCCAGCTGCAATAGTGTGGTGAAAGAAGATGTCTTCCAAGAAGTTCACATTACTGGCTGTAGTAAAATAAAATAGCTATATTGTTTCAGCCAGCAATTTCTTCCCATTGTCTTCGTTTTAAAAACCATGCATACTCAAAGGCGAAGGGATGTGTTTCACTACAATTTGAGAACTGTACTGTAACCAAATATTATCTTCATTTTGCTCCTTGTTTCATGTTACTTTTTGGTCCTTGAGTTCTCCAAAGTTCATCACTGTCTGTGACATTACCGTGACTTGCTAACTTTCTCATTATTTCCCCGATCAATAGGAGAACAATATATGGTGTTATTCTGTATTTCAGTTACCTGTCACTCAGTGTTTTATCTCCATTGATACTCCAGGTACTGCTCACAGAAACCAAAGTAGGCTGTCTTGTCTTCCGCTAATCTTGAATGCCTTTTGTTCAAGGGGTGTTTTGTATTCATCAGTCAACTAAGGACTCATCCTGAAGAAGCCCTCAGTCAGCACATAGATCTCAGTGAAAAAGGGATATGCAGCTCGTGAAATATTCATAGCAAAAGGTACCTCAATCATTTTCACCTTTTGACCCTTTGAGGCTGAAAGGATTATCAGCGCTAAGTGGCAAATCTTATGGATGTGAAATTTTCATAGATGAAATACCTTGCCATTCCTCTTACCCACTTTTGGTATTAAGCCTATTCAGAAGGTACATTTATCTACCCACTCTATCTGCCACTACAGTTGTGTCAAACTCAAAACAGTTTTAATAAAAGTCCAAAGTTGAAATGATAGTGATCAAGACCTGGAAATAGCCAAGACTTTTTTAAGAAAAGGAAAAATGCCGTGGATGTTCACTGCTTCCTGCACTTCACTGGGGGCAATGAAGAGCCCTTTTAAAATAGCTGTAATAAATACAGTGTAGTACTATTCATAACCAAAACCGTGATTTGGGGAATCAAGTGACAAGACTTCTCCATTTGTGAAGTTAAAATCTAGCACAATAAGTGAGATTTTCTGATACTTATAGTCTGCTAAAAGAGAAAGATGAATGCTGATGGTATGCAATTAGCTCGTTCAGGGATCTCCGTAGCTAAAAGCAGGCTGCAAATTCTGCAACAATGGCTTGAGGAATGATTGCAAGCAGAAACAGTCTTCTAAAATTGGATATCATTTCTCCAAAGCTAAAAAATTAAATTTTACCTATGTAAATAAAAACATCTCTGCTTTGGCACTAATCCAGGCAGTTCCATCCACAGGCTGGATCCTATGAGTTACAAAAGCTCATCCATCCTTTCTAAGCAGCAGATTAGCAGTGTCACAGATGTGGTGCAAGGCAACATAGATGAGCAGCGAGAAAAGGTGCACACCTGTGCAGAAACAGGGACAGGTTGGGGCAATCCTGAATTCATACCCTGATGTGCACGGGGCAAAGGAGAGGTGTCCTGGAGTAGCAATCCTGTGAGAAGCATCAGCATAAACGACCCTGTTGGCAGGGTTGCCGAGGTGTATGGCACGTCCCATGCAACCCAAAGTGGTGGGTGACTCTGGTGTCATTACCAAAAAGGCGGTTGCCAGGCTACCCGCCAGCTGTGTCGGTGATGCCCGCCATTGGCACGTATTAGCAAGTGGTTTTATAATCAACCTGTGGGAGACACAGCTCTTCTGGTAATATTTTACTAATAAGGGCTTTAGTCAGATGAACAACTATTGCTTAACAAGTTAACGCCTAAGTGAATGCCACTGGTCAGGAGATAAAAGAGCCTGAAACATGAAATATAGTTAAGATGCTCAAGGATGACAGCTTTGTGTCCCTGGACCAGGGAAAGGACAGGAAAAGTTATAAATGAGTGCAGGGATAAGCTGTGGCAAGTCACCTAACCACTCTGTGCCTCAGTTTCCTGAACTGCAAATCTGAGTTAGCACCAACATATTTTAAAAAAACACCAATAAACCCCCTTTTCTGTAGGGGAATTTGGCTTTCTGTGTTCTCCAGCACTATTTTACCTCCTGTTAATGAATCCACCTATGAAGTATATATCACCAGTTAACAAAGGTTCCTATTAAATAAAAATTTACACAGAAATGCCCTTTGATTTCAGTAACACATCTCTAGGTTGTTACCATAACTGGGACTTTGGAGTTGCCTGGAGTGTGCCCTCTGCCTTCTCTCCTTTCCTCCTAGAAGAGTTTTTGGTTATGCATTCCCATGAGAAGACTCATTGAAACAATACGGGAAAGCAAAGAAAATTAATATACATAGCAGGCCAAAATTCTTGTGCCCTCTCTCCTAAATACTACATTACTTCAGGAAACTGATAGCAGGATTTGGTCCAATGTGCTGCTTGGGGTGCATGAAAAAGCATACCTGGTGAGAATAGATGGTAAAACGTTTTTCTCTTTGATTTCTGTTAGATGTATTCCTCTTTTAATAGGCATGTTGGATAGCAGATTGACAGAAGAAGAATACTCTTGGTTGGAGGTATCCTTCCGGATGACAAAACCACGCTCCCACTCAGTGATAAATCATATCGATGTAGAAACTATAAAGATTTATAATTTTCCCGGTGTCACCTCTTGAGATTGCTAAAGTTATTCTCTCTCCCTCTGGAAAAGCTCAGGCCTACGGTTTTTAAAATGAATTAGCAGATCGCCAGAGGTATTTCAACACTGTTGCTAGAGGGCAGAAATGAATGTGTTTCTTACAAAAACACCCTAGAAGGTTCAATGCTTAACTCTCATTGAGATCTCAGTGTTTCCAGAAATCTGTCTGTTGGTGGCTCAGGTTGGGAACCTAAATCCTTACCTGTGGACTCAGGGGAGGAACTGGGGTCTGGGAGGTGCTGAGAGTCTAGCAGCTCTTCCAAACCCTACCAGGACTGGCTGAGCAACTTACACTGGAAGTCAGAGCATGTGTTTGGGGATTAAACACTTGATTTTGGGCATGTTTATCTGGTAACAGCTAGCTGTGTGATCTCTGGATGGTGCAGTAGAGTACATCGCTCCAGGAGATTCGCCTCAGACATGCTGTCCCTGAGAGCTGCCTGACATACTGTAAGGGACTTGCATGGAAGTGGGCTAGGTGTCTACCCTGCACTGCTGAAGCAAAGAGATGCGGACCTCCTCCAGGAACTGTAAAAGTCTCATTTTCTGTGCCTGTTGAATTCTTCTCAGCTAGTGTCAGAAAACATGGGATAATTGATTACACTTTGGTGAGGGCTATTTCCATAACATACATAGTCCTGATACTCCCAGAGGAGTTTTCCCCCAAAATGGGTCCAAGGCCTAAGATCCATGTAAATTGTCAAACGTCTTCTGGAAAACAAGCCTTTGCTATACCAAATCTACCTGTGTTTCCTTCTCTGACCCATCAAAATATTCAGTGAGTAATTATGAAGCCTATAAAAATACAAACAGGGAGCCACATCCTGCCATTAACTTCAAAAGAAAATTAACAAATGAGTATGCTCAGAGGGGAACCGCACGGCTCGGGGAGGGGCAGGGCAATACAGAGCCTTTCACCTCAAGGTCACGGGTCTAAATCCAATTGAGTTGGTAGAAGGTAGCAGTCTATCTCATGGCCAACACCGAATGAGTCACTAACCTCAGCCCAACTTCAGACGGTCCCTTGGCTGGAAAGCGGTTGGCACTATTTGCTATCTCTGTAGGTAGTGCCAAAGAGTTACAGACACCCAAAGACTCAACTTCTGACCAGGTTTTTTAGCACTAATGTGCTCTGCAGCCACTGTGACCCAGATATAGATCATGCCTATATCCAGAGGTTAACTCAGGACTGGAGAATGCCCTCTTCAGTGAGGTGGGAAGTCTTGAGCGTGCAGGAGAGGAGGGGCTATCTCATGCCTGGGGGTCCCAAATTACCTCCGCACTGAGCAGCACTGAGTAAATCATCTGTTCTTCAGCCTGGACTCACCACCCTTCATGTGGTTGTCTGCCTCTTCTCTTCCAAACACCAAGTAAGGACCACTGATTTCTTCCAAGCCAGTGGCCAGAAGCTGCCCCTGCCTGCTTTGGTGATGGGGCAGTCAGTGCTAGGACTCACCTGTGCTAAGGTCAGGTTGGTCAGTTGCCAAACTCATGAGACACAGCTCCATCTCCCAAGTGTACCCTTTGACATTGCTCTCATGTCTGCAAGGTGATCCATGGGGATGGGATATTGTGGGAAAGGGTTATGGCCAGCGTTATACCTGCTTTGTGGATAAATAAGTGTACAGACCTACATCTTACCAACACTTGGAAAGATGGGCAGTGTTGAGGCATACATCTGATCCTGTTGGTGTCACTGACTGAAGTTACACACTCGTTATGTGTCTATAGGTCTAGCTCTTTAATATATACAGCTGGGATCTTGTCCGATCAAGCTCACTCAAAATAATCATAATTTAACCATTGAAAACAAGTAGGAATCAACACAGACAATGAAAGCCAGTGATTAGAGCAGTTGATAGTAGGCATGGAGGGAAGGTGTGAAGGGTGGTATCTGCACATCACTTTTGCCCCCTGAATCAAGAAGCATCCTTGGAAACGCAGCACAAACTTCACAATTTTCCTGCTTAAGCTGAACAGATACCAGTGCCTGCAAAGAGATTTTCCTTATAACTAGAATGAATGTACCCAATGTGAAAAGAAAAACAAAAGCAACACCTTTCTGTCACACATCCCTCAGTATTAAAGAGCAGCACTAACTAGAAATGAATCACTGATATGCCGAGTGCCCTTCTGCAAATGGGCTGAGTGTTTTCATTTTGCATGCTGAACCAATTGAGTCATGGGGAAGCAGCGGCAAGATTTTAATTCCATATAGTACATCCCCATCTCTGAATTTATTTATCAAGTATAACATTTATTTAATGTAATTTAGTTCTAAATATTTAAAAGCTCACTTTGTTTAATATGTTTTCAAGTACAAGATGTTAAGTAATTATGTATGATGTGGTGGTCTTTTATTAGGTAGTTAATGACCATCTGGGAATTCAAGCCCCAAGGCAATGCCAAGGGCTTCTGAGTATTAGCTGGCCATTAACATAGTGGTAATGGACTAGCACACTCTACATGATTATGACTATTAACTAAGCATAAAAAAATAACATTCAAATTAAAATAGGAAATTCAGGTTTAAGGCTAGTATTCTTAATTTAATCAGATCATAGTGACCCATATGGCTGAGTCTTGTGTTGAACTGGATCAAACGGTGAAGCCATTCAAGCTAGCATCTCCTGTGGCCGTAAGGGAGCTGTGTAGCCAGGTCCTCACTGCTCCCAGACACCAACATTCCCTTGTCACAGCCCAGGAGCTGGCTCATGCAAGGAATTCTGCTGCCATCCCAGTCGCCTTGCACCACCTGGGCGTCAGCGCAACAGGAGCATGGTAGGATGCTGCCCTTTGCCAGCATCATGAACAGAGCCAAGAGGGATGTCTCGACCTCCTACACACCCTTGGGGCTTGGGAGCTCCTTGCTGGACCGGGTGACATCTCGAAGACCAGCATTACCCCAAAGCATTGGCAAAAGAGGCTCAAAGCTAGGACCATATTTCCCTGTTACTGCACACTTTGCAGTCACTGAATTTTCTGGTGTTTTCTTTTCTCTTTCAATTAGGTGATGAAAGACAAAGATATTCATTGTAAACAAATCTAAGATAAAAAGGCCTAGTGCATTTTAATATGCTCAGGCAGTGCTGCAGCTCATAAACAATACTTCAGAGAGGAGGTAAGAACAGATACCGATTTTGTTTCACTGCTGCCTTGATATTGTACTTCTGTTCCCATAGGCAGGTATCAACATTGCTTTCACAGAAGTTAGAGACAGAAAAGATCTATTAGATTATACTATTCTCTTGACATGATAATGTGCTCTGTATAGACTTGTATTGAGTTTGTTTTGCCACTGTTTGTCATAAAGTCTCCACAGGCTTGAATTGCCATCATTTTGCCATCAGAATGACATCTTAATATGGTCTCTGCTTCACAGAGTTGCCATGACATTATCATGAGATCATTAGACTATGCTAAGTCTCATGCAAGAGAGAAAAACATGATGTTACAGAAAACCGCTGTTGGGATTTGATAATTTCATTTCTATTTCTTTCATTGCACTACAGGTCTTCGGTCAGGAAAAAGAGGTGTTTGAACACCGGCTTCAGTGGAAACCTACTGGACGTCTAGACACAGCCTGTGATAATCTGTGCAAACTGTCTTTATTGTTAACACAAAATGTTAAAATATTTTTGTTAAAACAAAAACGTCTTTGTTGTTATCACAGACTTCTTTTTTTTTTAAAAAAAAAGCACATTATGCCCTAGTACGGGGATCTGATTAAAGTTGGGTGTAAACAGGCTGAAGTAAAATATTAAAAAGAAAAAAAGAATCAGTGTCAAGCAAATGTTCTTCACAGAGAAGAAACAGCAGTACATAAAGATTTAGCTGAAGACTTTCCACCTTTTTTTCTTTTTGTAGAGGAAAAAAATATTTATAAATTTATTACCCATTTATTTGTATAGCAGAGTGCATTCCTAAAGAACCCAGAGGAATCTGAGCCCTTAACAAGCCGTGCACTTTTGAGATAACAGTTGCTTCACTGCTGAATGGAACCGTCTCTGGGCTGAAATACAACTATTTAATAGGACATAGCAATGCTACACAAAGCCAAGAGACGAAGAAAAAAAATAATGCCCAAGGTGTGTGCAGTTAACGCAAAATATTTGTGCCGCTGTGTTGCTGGAATACGCATGATCTCAAGCCCAGGAAAAATTAAAAGGTTAAAAAAGTTACAACGAAAGAAACAACAGGACAGTGCCAAGTGAAAGGTCACAAGACAAATGAAAAACACATCAAATGGCTCACCCACTGATGTGCTCTAATAGCAAAATGACCCCCATCCAAATGTTCACCATGACTGCAGTACCAGAAACTCTCCAAAGAATGCATGAAAATGTTGGCTTCCTAAATTAATCAAGTTTTATAGCTTGCTTGGAAATTTTGGTCAGGACTTCTAAACACTAACGTACCACTTCAGCTAATATAATTTCCCCTTGAAAACACACCTTCTTTTCCAGTAATAGGAAGTGTGTTTATTGCTGCCACCACCACCCCAATTTTATGGCACCCTACGTGCTCACGTGTATTGTCCAATACTAGGAATGATCTTGGCTTAAATTTTATGTCCGTTTGCCTTAATCATGTCACTGCACTGTGCAAAGGGGAAAAAGAAAATAAAGGTTTAATGTGAAATCTGAAGGCAAAGGGACCGCACTTTCTAACAGTGTGTACTATGCTCATCCAGAGCAATTATTATTGCTCATTACATTTCCATGCAGAAATCATTGCATTTTATATCAGAATATGCATTTTTTTATAAGTAAGCTTTAAGCGAATTAGAATACTTAATATGTTTTTTGAACTTTTGCCAGGCGTGCGCTCCCAAGCCGGTTCCTTCTATTTACATTGTAGCATTTATCCATTTCCAAATACGAGAAGATTTATCTATCAGATTCTGTGCAAATTCGGTACACAGATAATTTGTAAAAAGCTTTCTTTTTCAAAATGTTCTGTGGTTTTTCTAATCTCATCTCTTTTCTAATTTCCTAATCATATAACCTTGAAGTCTAAAGACACAGCCTGTGATAATCTGTGTAAACTGTCTTTATTGTTATCACAGACATTTATAAAAAAAAAAAAATACACACACACACGCACACGCATTCAAAGCTGCCTTTTAAGTAATACTTTAGTCACAGTTCAATCAGATCCACATTACTGCTACTCATCAGATAGAAAGTGTTCGCGAGCAGGAGGGGGATATTGACTTTAAAAATTCACTGGCGAGGCGTACAGAGCCTGCAGGAATGTCAAAACTCCAACCTGCATTTTGATGTTTTTGCCTCAGGTTAGTCTTGACTGACATGCTTGGAGCACTCTTGTTTGTGCTCCGGCATCCATTAACTGTCCTTGACTCAATGTTACACGGGCCTTTACGGTCAGCTCGGTGCCTAATGGTTACGGCAGATTAGATGCCACGAGGTGTAAGAAAAGCATACGCCTCACTTTAAGGGATCACATTGGCCAGTCTCTGCTTCATTAGGGGGTATTGTTTGATCCTAAATTAATGAGAGCCTGTTAATTATTATTCTGATAACTCTGCTTCATGTGGGAGCATGCCAGGCAAGCGGTGCTGTAAAGAAATGGAGTTTTGCAAAAGAAAACAAGATGTCAAGGTTGAGATGTCTTTGAGTGGGCTTGGTTTACATGTAAGGCATTTCGCTCAGGTGGGGATGGGGCTAGACGTGGGGAAAAGAGTCTTAGCCGTACTTTTGTTCAGCGTTAAATGACTGCCTTGCAAAAACAGCTCAGAGAAGGCTTATCAGTCCAGCATATAGATAAATGTATACATCCGTAATCCCGTGCGACATGCATTGCCGACTTTCCTTCTCTTTGACTTTGTCCTTCCCTGGTTTCCACAAAGTTTTTGAAAAATGATCCAATACCCACTTGCACTTGGGTTCAAGGAAAGTCTCCCTTTCAAAATAGGCTAAAATGGGCGCTAAAGCAGTGTTAACATTAACAATCATTTTAATCATTCTGATGTCACTCACATTAATATATAGAGAGAGAACTCTACGGTAAGTGCTGACAGGTACAAATGTGCCCATAGAAATGTTTTTCTTTAACATCAAGCTCAGATAAGCTTCTGAGGTGCCTATATTCATTTACTGGGAAGTACTGAGATTAGACAGATGTCTCAATTTAAAAAGGGAGAAAAAAATCTCATGTAGATGTGACACTCGTTCACCTGTGTTTTTCTGCCAGTCTATATAATGCTATCAGAACATAACCAGAGTTTTGATTTATACACCTCATTTGACGTTGATTGGCAGCTCTACAGAGAACACATGCAAAGAGATGGTAATTTAGAAATATGGAGAGATTATTAGGCCAAATGGAAAGGAAAAAAGATCATTTCATTTTACTTCTTTTGAAATTAGATGGGGGCCAAACCACCAAAACCGAACATCACTGCGCTGAGGCACTGGGAGCGTGAACCTGGACAGGGCCCAGCATGTGCAGATGGCCCCCGTCTCTGCAAAAGACCAGGCGAGGAATACGAAATGCCCTAAATTCTAGCGTGGGAGGGGCTTGACATTTTAATCTGACCTAATAGTTGAGGGCAATCTAGGTTATTAAATTGATCTTTTCCACTTATCTGAGATATTTCATGGGGGAGAAAGAGGTGCTCCTCCCTCCTCTGTGGCTTGATGCTTCTCAGCTGTGGTTCACAGGAAGCAATGTAGAAAGTGCCCCTTCAGCTCTCCGAGTCACCCATGACCATGAAGTTGGCCGCCTAAATTTAGCACGTTTCAGTTTGAAGACCCTTGTCTGGGCTCAGCAAACTCCTCAAAGCTGAAAAGCTCTAGGAAAAAAGGGTTCTAGATAGGAGCATCATTTTTTCTGGTAGTGTCAAAGTTGACTCAAGCCAGATAGTGTTGTTGGCAACAGCTTAAGGTTTTTGAAATGGCAAAATGTTTGGAATCAGAATATGACACACATATTAAAAGACTGCGATGAAATAAGAAAAAGAAAGAACCACATAACTTGTTAGGATTTTGGTCACGAAATGTCAGGAGGTCACATAGCTGACTCTTTTTTTCACCAGATCATAAATTGCAGTATCTTGAAATAATATTTTTCTTTCAACAAATAAAGTTAAGAAGGAATTGGAATCCTGTAGGCACAAAGGTGGTGAGAAATGTCTGTATATTTTTCTCGCTTTTTTATGTCTTGCATTGCTGAAGTCACTTGAAATGTCTTCTGTTTTCCGTTTGTCTTTTCTGTTTTCCTTTGGAGTAAATTTTACTGCTTGTGAATATTTCTCAGCTGACAGCGCTTGAGACCAAAAGCCTTCTTCCCAGCTGCAGAATGAAGCCACAAGAAGAAGCAGTTTCATTTGCAACTTCCCCACACTGTTAAGCCTCTCTGCCTCAGCCCTGATCTAGTGGGTGGCCAGCTTGGTCCATGTGGGGTTTCCAGGCTTTGGCATCAGTTGTTGAGATGCCTGACTGTCAGTAGTCAAGGTAGTCTCCTGGTTGGTGTTAATTTGCCTTGAAATTTAAAACCCCACATCGATGATCATGCTGGGTTGTGTGGATCACCCAGTTGTGTGTTCATTCCCAGATGGAAAGCATCTGGTATCTCCAAACTTGTGCCATTTTTCACCAAACTCCCAAGTGAAACTGAGACCCATATGGACCTTAGGTGGCTGGTTGTTTTCTACCTAATCTGCTCCAAGTCTTGTGCTGGGGTTCAAAGTAAAAACAGTTGAAATGGACAAAGCAGTCACTTCTTAGCTTGATAATGAACTCAAAATGTTTGAGGCATTGCTGAAAAGAGTAATTCAGTAGAGCCAAAGTCAGGCAGCTCCCTAGTCACACCATCTCATGAGGCAGTATGGGCACTATGCCTTCTGCTAGGCACATGAAGCGCAGTGGGAGCTGCAGGAGAAGCGAGTTCTGCTTTGGTCACTTTCCTGCAAATCTCTTCTTGCTTCTGCTTTCAGGCACCACAACAAGTGCACTGGTATGTCAGGAGCTGCATCAGGGTACCTCAGGTCTGCTGGGCCTGGAGCTTTCTTTTACAAGCTTCAGGACATAGAGGTGGCTGAGCATGACTATGAGCCATCACCATCTGCCTGTGCTTCTCAGAGCAAGTTCTTCAGCCTCAGTGCTGCAGGTGGGCTGGTGTTTGTGTGTGTGATTGCAATCTCATGTGAATGTGGAATAAAAAGACTATTCCTCATCTAACCTGAAGAGATATCACAGTGTGCTTTACAAGCCATGCCTACTTGAAAAAGGGTCTCAGTGACTTCTAGAGAAGCTCCATTTCCTGGTGACATATAATTTTCTTGAGATTACAATAGAAGGCAAAACTTGAGGCTTCTGGGAGCTTCCTTTGGGCGCAGTTTTTTCTAAATCCATGAAAGGATCTGTGTGGATGAGAGTAAGATATGTATCATAAGGCCAGGCAGAGTCTTCTTCATGTGCCTTGCCAGGAGATGGCTGACGCAGTGTGCGTTTGCTGGGAGCGAGAGCGGCAAGCTTTTGGCCCTCAATCATTACATAGAAGCAAGCACTTGCTGAAATTGCAAGGAGACTTCGAGCTTCACATCTCTGCTAGAGGGTGACACACAAGTGAACACTGGCAACTGCCAAACCTTGATGTATATATGTATAAATTTCTGAATTACATGTACTTTACCTCCTTAAGGCAGAGAGAGCCAAATCCTGCGCTCTGTTGTTTTGTGGCAACCTCTACAGAAATCACATGCCTGCCGGAAGCGTCCGTGTCCTGGGGATATATACTTCCACGGAATACATGTGTTGTAAATGGAATTTTTTAGTCCTGTAGCTGGCCTCCCGGGAGGGGCTTTCATTGCTGTGATCGAGGGAAGACCGGGGCAACGTGCGCAGCTCCCACCTGGCCGAGGGGAAGCCACGCAGGCTGGGCGCTCTTTTGTAGTCTACCGGTTCTTGACATCTGATACGCTGCAGTCGGGTGACAGGAATCGGGATCTCCAGAGCTTTGTGCGCATTTGTCACCGTCCTATTTGTTTTGCTATGAAGTTTCCTGCAGTTTTCGGCTCCGTCAGAGCTGCTGCGATTGGCAGATAAGTGTGTTTGGCTGTGGGTGCGGCTGAGCCAGAGGAGGGTGCCATTTCGGAGGTTTTGCTTTGGGATATTTTTAGCTGGAGGAGTAAGCACGTGCATGAGGGAGTTTTCCTGATGAAACACATGATTTCAGCACACTATGGAGTTCACCTCGGTGTGACATTAGCCGCGCAGAGCGGATATGAATAAAAACAAAAGATACCTGTAAGTTGGCCGGCACTAATGCTGACCCGGAGCCCAAAGCGGCTCCTGCTAACGAGCCACCCACCCACCAGTCTCCAATGTAGTTACTCATGTGCAGTGCCCAGAAATGAGAGAGTGCCATTTGATTTTGCCCATGTTATTTGACTCTGTCCTTTAATGTATCTCATGCAGCGTATTATACGTGGTGTGGTACAACCCAAATACCCCAAAGCACAGTGCTAGGGAAGGACCCGGCGGGCCTCATCCAAACCAAAGACCACACTCACCTAAACCAGTGCTACAGCAAGATTCTAGACACACAGAGGCACCTTGCAGCATGAACCTCTGCACTCAGCAACCACGTAACCTCAGAAGAACCTGAGCATACCAGCCCTCCTGCTGCTTCACCTGGGGGTTGCTCAGGGGCTGCTGACCCACCCCTGCCGGTACAGACCTGCCCTGGTCTCGATGGTGAGGCACCCAGCCCATGTCCGCCAGCTATGGGCATCCAGAAATGAGGAAGAAATGTCACCTCCCTTCCCCAGGGGCTGATAGAGGTGTATACTCAGGGGGAGGTGACCACACACTGGGCAGGCTGATCCACTTTTTCTGTAGTAACCTACAGGTCCCTCTCTGATCTGCTGCGATTTAACCCATTGGATCTGCCTGCCCAAAGGGTCCCCTGTCACCGTGATGTAATGATGAAGGAGTAACCAATTCTAGTGTTCTCTCTGGTTTCAAGCTGGGGTCACCATGCTTGAAATGGTGCATGGGGTCACCTGTAGAGCCAGAAACAAGAACAAAGATAACAAGTATGACATGTTGGATGAAGTGTGTGTGTGTGGCAGGGGGATTGCAGAGTTAGTCTCCTGGATTTTTCCCATTGTCTTAACCCATGAAATTAAATGCATAAACAGCATTGGAAAATCCAGAACAGCTCTATTCTTCCCTACACTCTTGGTCATTCAGAAGGAGACCCATGCAGTCCTACACCTGCTCGTCTCTAGTCCCATGGATCTTGCCTTCCCTTCTTCATGTTGGCACACTTTTTTTGTTGGGGGGAGATGCTGGTCACTAGCTGGTAACCTGGTGCCTGTGACCCTTTCCTAGAGTGAGGAGGTAAAGCACTGAACAGAAATCTTGCATTTCTTGGCCAGATATTTGTCATGAAACTGTGAAGGTACCTACTTCTAGGGACTGGGTCTTGAAATGAGGGGGGCCATTGAACTGCAGACATGGGACTACAGTTCAGGGAAACACTCACTTTGTACTTTTATTAACAGTGAGCAGGAGTTTTAGAGCACTTTCCTGGAGCACTCGCCTCTCAACATGCTTCTGTGAGCTTGGGCTTTGAAATTCCTGACTTGTTGGTGTCTAAACCTTCATTTGATCTGGCCCGACCATGTCTACAGCAGCCTGAAGGAGCGATCGGTGTAGATGCGTCATTAAGGTGGTCATATATGCAGAAGGAAAAGTATCCACAACATAACTGTCCATAAGCCGTTGAAAAAGTAAACACATCAGCATTTTTATTGCTGCTGTAGTATGTAGCTGTTTATAACTTAACTCTGCAAACATTTACTCACGTCAGAAAAACTTTAAGAAGTGCTACTTACGTCCTGCATTTACTGTAGTTGGACAGTCTTACCCATGCAAGCCAATTAAAGCTAGGTGTAACTCCATTTTTCAAAGGGTAGCTTAAGCTAATCCTCATATGTACAGATGAAAGCTGAACTTTTGCAAGCAAATTTTGACAAAGGGGAAGGGCAATTGCTGCATGAAATACAGACACAGGAAAGATCACAGATGATAGAAGTAGTGCAGTTTAGCATATTAACACATGTACATTTTTAAAGGTATATTTATACAAGACAAATTAGCTGTCCAAAGATAACTGTTTAAAAATTTTAAAAAAAGGTTCACTATAGGGATCTTCCTGTGTAGTTACTTTTTGAAGCCATTTGTACCCTGGGCTTCTACAACACCACTTGGGAGTAAGCTGTAAAATTTCATAGGGCAATGCATGTAAAAATAATTCCTTTTGATTCTGCTGCCTCCTCATTTCATCAGGTTATCTTAGTTCTTATGTTCTGGGAAATAATAAATAATCGTAATTATCTCCTAGTCACCTTCTCTGCATTTTTTAGGATTTTCTAAACTTACCCGTTCTCCAAGACAAAGAGTCTTCGTTATTTTCTCTCTTCTCTGGTTGTCCTTTCTCATGCTTTTCTGTTCCTACATTTGTGCAATTGAATATTTTTTATTTTGGAGGAGGAGTGAGCAGAGCCGCTCTCAGCTTAGGATGTGGTCCATTGTCATTGCCAGTGTTCATTTCACTTCTTTTCTCAGCGATTCCTTACATTCTTCTTTTCTCTCTGACTGTCACTGAGTACTGAATTGAGGTTTTTCAGAGAATGACTCTACAGTATCTATAATGACTCCAACGTCTCCTTCATGAATGGCAAGAGTGTATTTAGAGTTATTTTTTCCTGTCTTCTTTACTTTATAAATATGAAAACTGAATTTCACCTGCCATTCTGTCACCCCACCATTTAGTTTGTGATTTTCTTGGGCAGTTTTCAGAGTCAGCTTTTGCTGCAATTCTCCAGTATAATTTTCTGTCAGAAATCATTGCCATTTTGGAGTTCATACTTTCTCCCAATGATTAATGCATGTATGGAACAGCAGTCCTCTTAAACCACATCAGTAACCTTCACTCCATCATTTAAATGATGATTCCTACTTATTCCTAACCTTTATTTCATATCTGTTAGTCACGTATTAAACCCCAATAGGAGTTTCTTAGGTTTCTTTAAGAGTTTATGGTGAGGGATGTTATGAACAGGGTTTTGAAAACCCACTACATAATAATGATCAAATCATCCTAATCCTTACGTTTGCGATCTCCTTTAAAAACTCTGACAGGTTTGTGTGCATGACTTCCCTCTAAAGAATTTATAACTCTTTCTGGATAGATATTTGAACTCAGTTATTAACCTCATTCTTTATTATATTTACTACCAATATAATCAGGATTATAGGGTATTAATTCTAGTAATTTCTTTTGAAAATATCTTATATGATGCCACCGGTTTGAGACACATCCACAGCTTCATTCTCTCTGAAGAAACAACCCCCTTTCACTGCTTTCCCTAAAAACAAGTACAGAGCAGACCATATAGAAAGCTGATTCATACAGATCTATATATATTACATTTTTCGCATTTTGTTTGCCCGGGAATGGTCGCATGTTGACTAATCTACTTGTAAATTTGCATGAGAGTTGCTGGACTTGACTGAATCCTTGCAATGCTTCTGTTTGTTGGTTTTGGGTTTTTTTTTAAAATCTAAAAATAAACATAGGCTCTTGGGACTTTTCCGTCCCCTTTCACTTCTATGTCTCTCTCCACACAGAGGTGCTCCTTCTGAAGGTATTCCTCCAACATCAGTAGTCTTTATCTTGAATCACAATCCTCCAGTTCACTTCTTTGGCTTGTTCTACCAGCACTGGAGACCTCCTGGTAGAGACTGTGGGACTGTTTTAATGCTGCACACCTTTCTCATTCTGGGAATTCATACTAGGCAATTTGTAGAGACTATAAAGGTACGTATCAGATGTGGGGATTACATCTGCAGGTTCATCAGATGCTCTGACTTCACTGCGCACTGAGTTTTCTCAGCCTGCCAGGCATTTAGCTTGGATTCAGTTGTCAGTGATTTTAAGAAAATACCAATCTCAGTTTTCTCATTTCCAAAATCTGTTGAGGAAATGATAAATCAAAAATTCAGCTCCTGTATGTTTGAAATATATGTATATGCTGCTATATATAAATATATATATGCTGCTGTATATATATGCTGTGATAATTATAAATATATTGAAAACATACATGAGTGAATATACTGACCATGTAGTTGTTGAATTACATAAATAAATTATATATATATTTATATGTGTATGTACATATATAATATGAACATCAGGTCTTTTCCCACATTCATACTAAAACTTGCAGGGGCATTGATTCAATTGCACTGATGCTTTCCTATGTATATTCTTTCTCTCAGAATTTCTTGGGTTTTGTGGGTAAAATAAAAACACCTCTCTGTTGCTCTCCACCCTGCACAGGCACATTGCTTCTATTCCTGCCTGTCACAGGCACTTTTAATAGGCTCAAGCTCAAATTTCCACTTGACCTGATATGGTAAACATATTTGGGGTTTTCTTGTCAAA
This sequence comes from Burhinus oedicnemus, assembly GCA_008921705.1. Classification (NCBI taxonomy): domain Eukaryota; kingdom Metazoa; phylum Chordata; class Aves; order Charadriiformes; family Burhinidae; genus Burhinus; species Burhinus oedicnemus. Next base: position 716,849 of record VFFE01007208.1, read on the forward strand.
AGAATATATCGGTGAAAGATCCTTACTTATCTTTCCTTGTGATATCTTTCTTTTCTAATTGGGTAACACATTCATTCATACGACAGTAAACTGGAATAGAGCCTACATTCTAATATGTTCCAAGTCTGGAACAAATAAACATACAACATCTCCCCACACACACTTCTGCTAGTTAGCATGTGGTAATTAACACGTGTTAAAATGACTAAAATTTCAAACATGGACATGCTCTGTGAGAAAACCTCGGTGTGATTATACAGTGAGCTTTTCCGTCAGAAGATAACAGGTATTTTTAGCAACCCCCGTATCACTTTTGTATGAGTTTTGTCACATCCCAATCCAAAAAAAAAAAATATCAATTTTGGATTCTGGCAATTCTGGTTTTCCATCAGTTGGGACATCAACATTTTCACATTCCAGAGGATTCTCGCTTTGTTGTTTTTATCCCCATTTTAGAAAGAGATGCTGGAACTAAACCACCTCAGATTCCTGTGATGAAAAGGGTCTGGAAAGGGTCAATGGGCAGTGGCAGGGACACCAGCTGCTGAGATGTTGGGGAAAACATTTTTGAGCAGCCGTTTCCCTGTTGCTTTGCGTTGCACATAGCTAGTGGGAGGCAAAACACTTGGCTGCGGACAGGAGAGGGGATCCCTTTGGTTTTGCAGTGATTTTCACACTTTTTGCACAGGTGGAAGTAACTACCAAAATGCACAGAAACAAAAGCACAGGTTCAAATCTATGTAAGATAAAAGTCACTGCTGGTAATGGGAGAAATTTCTCCTTCCAGGTAAGTTCATTGTGTATATCATTACAAAACAACCAATAAAGGGGGTAAGGATGGTGAGGTGACCAGTGAGAAAGTGCAGTAGGTCTATGCCCAGAAACTTGTTTATATTTATTTCATTGCTTTTAACTGAACCTGGAAAGCTGTGATGGGCAAACTGGCCCAACGAGACACAGAGGCATTTCAGGTTCTGCCCTGGCAGCCGAAGGGCAGCACAGCACTATTGGGAAAGATGGCAGGGAAGTGTGGAAAGGTGCTGTAGAAGTGAGAGTTAAACAGATTTTCGACCAGTGAGTCTGCCCTAGTGAGGCAGCGCTTAAGGCTCCATCTCGGCCTGAATGAGAGCTGCTGCACGAGGACGGCAGTGAAACGAGACTGGTAATTATCACTGGCGCTTTTACAAGCGAGGAGCTTACGGTGCTCATGTGATACCAAGTGCTTGTTGTGCGCTGAGCAGTTTTTCTGGAAGCCTTGGCTTTGTTTTCCCTTGGTCCCAAGAACAAAAAAGAAATGTTGCAAGGAAAGTGCAGAATGAATCCAAAAAAACACAATGGAATTGCACTTGATTTGTTTAATTCTGAAATCAAGGTCACTTAGAAGTACTACAGCTTTTATTTGTTTTATTGTGGGGTTTTTTTAAGGTTGTTTTTTTTTTTTTGGCAACATCTTTCTTTTCATTTGACGGTCCTGTCATCCCAGAACTGTATATGTTACTGATCCTGCCTGTATTCAAAGCTGTTATTAAGTGGAGTCTTTTAGATTTTAGAGAAATGATAATGGTTCCAAAGATGACAGAAAGTGGCAGCTGGTGACAAAAAACCCCCTTGATAAGACGACAACAGTAAATCAAACTACTGCCACTTTTTCGTTTCATGTTTGTTAATACCACCTCGCCTTTTGAAGTTTAAAGCAAGGTTCAAAAGAGCCAGGTGCTGAATCATAATATTAAAGCAAGTAAGGAGCTCCATGAAAGAGAGGAGATCTGAGAGGGGAAAGCAACAAACACGGCTTTCAACTGCCTTTTGTCGGCCTTTCTGCAGATGTCACCAGTTGTTATCCCCAGCAGAGGCTTCAAGCTTGTAGCAGTGCCTCTGGCTGATTCCAACTCAACGTTTCAAGTGTCAATCAAAAAGGAAGGACGCAGCTTAGGTCCTGGTCATTGTCCTGTGAAAAGAGCCAAGCATTTAACATTGATTTAGCTCCCTCAATATACAAAGATAGAGCCAGCTTTGTGCAGCGAAAGGGCCTTTGGCAAGGTTGCTTGTAGAGCAATTCCATCGCATCCGATGCTCCTTGGTTTAGCTGTCACACTGCAGTGTCTGGAGTCCTATGAAAAGTTATTCAGGAATGAGTGAGCAAATTAAAAAGAAATAACATGCTCTCCTAAATAGCAATGCAAGCTATAGAAAGTGCTTTTAATGTCATTTAGGCCTGAAAAGCATTTTTAATAAAAGTGTTTTGCGCTTTTAAATGCCTTTTAACAAGGAGAATAAGATGTTTCAGGACAAGAGGGGGCCCTTGTGAAACCCATCTCCATTGGATTGGCTGAGCAATTGTACCCACAAAGTGTCTGTGGTCAAGTGCTTCCTTATTTTGTTTTCAAGCCACTTACATTCACTGCCATCCACATACTGCATTATCTTTACATATGGGTGTAAAAAACGCCCCCAAACCCAACCATGACACAAAGGCCCTGCCTGAATGCCAGAGATCCCCCCACTCCAGCTTTAACATCCTTTCTTGTGTTAAATTCCTGCCCGCCTCGCTTGTAATTTTCTTAAAAACACCTTGGCAATTATTTCCTTCTCAGCCGTTGCGCTCCCCACCAGCTCTCGCAGGCACTGCCGACGAGCCATGCGGTCACTTGGCACAGTCATGGCAATGACAAGTCAGTCGGTGGCTGTGCTTGGGCTGCTTCAGCAGGGCCCTCGTGGGGGGCAAATTCTCACAAATGTGGTAGAAACCACATCTTTGTCCTTAAAAAACAAAGTGAAACTGGGTGAAACAAAAATAAAGTGTGCCTCTTGTTTTAAACAAAGTCAACACAGGATAGATTTATCCTTTGTACCTGGAAGTAATGCTAAATTCGTGAGGAAAAGAAATTTACTGTCATTTTGCTTATAAGCACGGTTCTTCTTTATGGGGTTTCCAGCATCTTTCCATTCAAGTTTAGTGCACCAGTGGACTGGCTGAGCCACAGGCTGACCTGGTACCACAGAGACAATAGTCTTTGTCCAACAAAATTCTTGTGTGTTCATCCAGCTTCAGTCAGATGAGGAAAGCAGTTTAAAGATGGGGAAAATGTTCCCCTTTTGCAGGATCAGTATTGCTACTGTTTTCTGTTTCGCGCAATATTTTTTTCCAATATTTCATCCTCTTCTGTGCAGAAATACAGGTTAAAAAATCTTGGAAAATGTCACAAGAAATAGAACACTTCCATGATGGCAATCATTTTTCAGAAGCTTGTTTCCCTTCTTAAAAGCTATTTTTCTGGTAATACCTTCCTAAGTAAAACCACACTGACTGGTGGCACTTTTCCGCTCCAGGGAAACAGCACAGCCCCTAAAACTAGCTGTGTGCCATGGTGGTTTTTCTGAATGTGGGACAGGGTTACTCCTGATGAGCCTCAAAGGAGCCACATTCCTGCAGGCTGCTCATGCACTCATGTGGCTTGTGTTACCTGCAATTTAGAAATATTCAAATAGAGGGTCTCGCAGGAGCTGGGTGTATTTTTAAATAGACGCATCATTACAGACACACTCATTTCTCCGTTCCTCTAAAGGCATTTCTATCGGTCCCCGTAGCTGACGCTTCAGTAGGCAGTTTAAGAAAGCACGACTCACTGAGTTGAGGGACTGATGCACTTCTCTAAGCTTTCATTGGGATTTTAAAACACATTTGATTTGATCTAGCCCCTGCCCTTTTCTTTTTGTGCTCACTTTCTGTCAAACTCGCTCACAGAAAATGGGTGCTGGCTTTACACCAGTGCCCAGAGAGGGCAATACACATTTGCACCGAGCACTTGGTCCTACGAGCTGCTCCTTTCCCACAGCCAAAAAATGGGTCCCTCCCTCCGTGTGCTTCCTCAAAGGAGCAAGGGAATGGGAGATGTTTGCTTCTCCCCACTCCCTGCCCGCCAGCGTGCCGTGCTTCTCCCAGCGCAGAAAGGGTATGCAGGGATGCTGTACACCGAGGTGCTGTGCAGAGATGCTGCACAGAGATGCTGTACACCTCTGCCCTCGCGCTGGTAGAGTTTCTGCTTTGGCCCCCCAGGTCACCTTGTGGTCCAGCCATGCCAGCCCGCCCAGCAGCATATGCTGTACCAGGTGTCCACCTGACACAATTTGTCCTTCTCCTGAGCACCAGGGAAAGCAGGAGGCAAACAGTAACTTCTTGCATGGCTATGTCAGTCATCCCAGCATATTCCACAGGTAGCCCAACGCACGCTTTGGATAAGGGATCAACAAGATATCAGGGAACACAAATCAGCAATAAGCGAGAAAGCTCAAATTTTGGTTGGGTTTTTTGAAAAGGCGGCAACATGTTGAATTTTTCTGTGCTGTTAGTTAACAGTGACAACAATAGTAATAATTTCGAAACAGCATTTCATTTGGGGTCTTTAAAACTTGCTTGGAAAAAAGTTCCAGGAGAAGGAAATTACGTTAAAAGCGAAATTGAAGCATGTGCACATGCACGTGTGTACGTGTGTGCAAGGAAGAGCAAAACAAAGGTGAAAACAAGCTGGGGATGCTTTATCCCAAATCAAGCATTATAAGGCAAAGGTAGGAAACTGAGGGCTTGGGTGACCCTAAAAAAAGGCTTAAGGTCAAATTTGTTTACTGGCTTGCTGATAGAAGAAATGCACAATCAAGGGATGGAGAGAGTTTTACCATTTCATCACAGTAAGATAACGAGGAGAAAAACAACTGCTCTTCCAGAAGCACTTTGCTCGTCCTTGTGTTGCTGGGCCAAATTCTGGCATAGTTTAAGGAAATGCACCTTCCTCGAGGGTGGCAGAGGCCTGGCTTGCACAAGGACACAATTTGATAGACAACTGCTGGTGAATGGCTAGTGATACCCTAGCGATCACTAGGCCTGGTGATATACCTTTTAAAACACCTTTGTTTAACCGTTCTTGTCCCTTGGGGAGCTAGAAAATCTCTCCAACAGCTTTGTTGCTATGTTTGCTATTTCCCCATCTGACCAAGCTTTTATTTCACTCCCCACCCACAATAGTTTATTTCTTTTATGCCTCCTCAACCTGTTCACTCCCAGCCCTCCTGTTCCTGATGTGGACATGTTTTTAAAGATCACGTATGTGAGCCATTCATTCTCCTTGGAGGTCAAAACAAAACAAGTGACAGGAGTAATTTTCTATGAGCAAGTAGACGTAAGTACATTGCAAACCGGTTTCAAAACTTTTTGAACAGCAGTGCCACATACCATATCCTTGGAGGTCATGAGATAATGCATTTGCATTCTTCGGTATTGTGAGAGTAATGTTTCTGGTTGCCATTGTGTCCGTTGGAAATAATGGCTTCTGGTCACCACAGGTTAGTAGATGCAAACAGCAGACTATATCGCAGCAACTTCGCTAATGCAGAAACCATTGTACATCCAGACGTTCCTGCCTTATCCATAAAGAGTGATTGCCTGAGTGTTTCATTGGAAAAAAATGGCACAGTCCTGGGAGTGTCAGGGATGTAGCATTTACGAATCAATTCATAATTTCATTTATATAAGAATGTCATTTTTTTACTATAATCACAAAAGATTATCTTGCTTAAGTGCCTGTTATTACCATTGTTAAGGGCTATGGCACAGAGAAATCAAGTTTAGTTTGCTTTTATTTGAGACAGTGGAACTCTATATTTGCACTGTTTCTTCATTAGCAAAACCTCAGTACATGGAGTCCATAGCGAGCATTTTCATTCACCTTTCCCACACAAATATGCTCTTCAATCTAGTGATTTTCATACAACTTAATTGATGGCAGACTGCAAAATCTAAATTACAGGCATTGTCCTCTTCTTCATTTGTCAGGCAAGAGTTTTGTGATGATGCCTCCATTTTCGCAAGCTGGTGTGACTACAGGAAAAATCAGTACCTTGATTTAGAATTATTTTCAGTGCCTCTAATGACGATTGTGGCTCAGCTTTGGATGTTATTTTCAGAGCTACCAGAAGTCCTCAATCCCAGCTTGAATCACCTTTGTAATTAAAAATATAGGTGTTCCAAAATTAGTAGCCAAACCTGGAGGGACCTTCTCCTGCTGGACTTATCTGGCAGCTATGCCCAGTTACTTTATGTCTCAGTGCCAAGGCCATTTCTCAAAGCAAGGAGCCTCCAGCTTCAGGCACCTCCTGGAATTCGGTACCAGGACTGTCTGGTCTCAGCGCTTGTTTTCCATTCACTGTGCCAAAGAAACCCAAGACAACCTTTCCAGGACCATCTCTGTTTAACTGTCACTCCATAAAAGCAAAGGAAATACCAAAGCAGAGGCACATATTCCCTAGCGGGGTTAGATGCCAGCCGCTGAAGAGCAGGTGCCTGTCTAACACCCAGCTAACTGGGGATGGGATATCATGACAAAGGCACAGGAAAGCTGGTTGGAGAGGACCTCAGGAAGTCTCTAGCCCAGCACCCCACTGAGCATGGGACCATGCCCAATACTGGATCAGGTCTAGAGCTCTCTTACAAGGTTCAAGCAGGCTATTTTGCATTGAGTAATAAATTATACACTGAGCCAGAGAGAGGTGGGAAATCCCAGGATAACCCAGGCTGTACACGTTCCATCTCTTCACTGGTGCAAAGAGCATTAACGCTATGACTGCAGTCCTGATGCTCTAATGATACATATGAGGCAAGAATTTGCAGAGCGGGAAGTAACCCATTAAGCCAACAGATCTCCCAGCAAGCTATCAGGCTCACAAACCCCTGTTCAGATTCAGTACCAGACCTGAAGAAGGGATCGTATCTGTCTTTCTCCAGCATGTTTTCTTTTTTCCAGCTGAAACTATTCAGTGAATGAGACCACGTTTGCAGATAGTTTTGGCTGCTCCGAAACGGCATTTTTGTCCAATTCTTTATACTGATCACCTCTGTCAGACATATCCCATATGGCCATCATCAACAAGCCGCTGGTTCCATGGTAGGCATCAGACATTTAAGTTTCTCATATGTTTGTCCCACAGCCCCACTAGCTTTTGTAGTCTTTGAAATGGTATCCATTTTCACCATCCTTCTGCCTACCAGCATGCTGCCACCTGTACGTTACCCTTCCATTCCTGCCCGACTCCTTGGTTTTGTTTCATTGTTCAAGCAAACAGCCATGATTTTAAACACAAGCTTACAGCTCATATTACTCTGTGTAAGTGCGATAAACTTGTTTAGGCAAACTCCTCAGAGAGCTAATATGGTTCTGCTCAGCCTTTCTATATGACAGCATTAAACCTCAGTCATTCTTCTCCCTGTGAGTTCGCTGGGTGTGTAGTGCGCCCTATTACCTTCCCTCTGCCTAGGACCACCAATGCTGGACTGGTCCTCTCCTGCTGCTAGTCATCAGGTTGCAATTTCAATACTTTTGGGATTCTTTTCATTTGCCTTCTGGACTTCGTACCTTTAAGTTTCAGGGTTGTTGGGTTTTTTTAATTTCTTTAGAACAACATGCAAAAAGACCTATGGTTTTGTTGTTTTCTAAATAAATGAGTGAATAAAAGTTGCACTTTCAAGGTAGCCATAGAAATATAAAGGGAAAGCTTTAGGAAAAGCACTATAGAAAGATGCCCACTAAAATTTAAAGAGTGCCTAAGGCTGCAACTGAGATAACATAACTGTGTCATGGAAAAGTACACGCATACAATCTTAGTATTACATATATGAAGAAAGCTGTGTACACATGTGATCGCAGATAAGGTGTTAACATTGCTTTTTAAAAGTATTGATCAAGAAAAATAAAGCTGGTAATTAACATGTGTCATTAAAATGTGTCAAAATATTTTCTCTTTAATGTAACACTAATAATTAAACTAGCATTAAATATATAGAATCATAGAATCCTAGAATTTTTAGAGTTGGAAGGGACTTTGAAGATCATCCAGTTCCAACCCCTCGACCAGATTGCTCAAAGCCCCATCCAACCTGGCTTTGAACACCTCCAGGGATGGGGCATCCACAGCTTCTCTGGGCAACCTGTGCCAGTGTCTCACCACCCTCAGAATAAAGAATTTCTTCCTAATATCTAATCTAAAACCATTAGCCCTTGTCCTACAACTACACTCATAAATATAATTATTGTATGCTTCAGACAGTTTGATTTTAGTTTCTTTTTTTTTTTTTCATTCTAGTTCCCAATAGTCAGTTTGCTCTGCACCTGAAAGATGCTGCAAGATGGCACAGGTTAAAGTATGCCAGGATGTGTGTGACTGTGTGATAGTCACATCTGCAGGAATAACAAACTAGCTCCATCACTGGAATTACCAGTTCAGTTCAGCTGAGGATCTGGCCCCTACTGTGTTTATTATTAGAGGGAATGGACGAGAATATATTCATTTTCTGCTGAACTTTCTGATGGCCTAGCTCTTTCTTCCTTTCTTTCCATTTCTCATACTCCTTCCAAAATTTGTGCTGCAGAAATTCAATGCCCCTGTTGCTTTTTTGCTTTTTTTCACTTGAATCTCAATTGCAAAGCCAAGTAGATTTCATCATGGCTTATATGCTCTTCCACTTGCTATCTGTAATCACAGTCATTGTGAAACTCAAAGCTAAGTCAAGAATTGTTGCCTTTTTATGGCTCCCTCTTTTATATATGTTGTGTTGGAGAGCGGTCGTTACCGCTTTTTTGTCATTATTTCTGGGCTTCACTCCATTAGCTAGTGAACAGGCCTTCTCTCATTGCTTTCCTTCAGTAAATACTGTAACATTCAGCTTCCTTTCAGGCTTGTGCTTTTAAAGAAAATCTTTGTACAATTAAAGATATGAAATTGCTAAATACAAGGCTGCATTCATTGTTCTCCCTTTTTAAAGGTTTAATCACACTTAATGGCTCTCTTGAAAACTTGAATTTTCCATGTTGATGGTTTTACCCCACTGAAAGAGTTTGCTAATATACTTTTCAAGTGTTTTCTCCTTAAATGAGCTATTCAAGAAGTTTTGTGCAGAAGATTGAGGAAGGATATATCCAGAAACAATTATGAGAAGGGTCCAGGGCTATCTGTTTATCCATTGGTGAAGATTCATGAGCTCAGCAGCAGCCAGAAATAGAAAAGACAAACTATAGTCCTGTCCAGCTTTGAAGGACACATCGTGAAATGTCTTACGTTCTTCCTTTTGGACCAGTCTCAGAGCAACTGTTGCTCCACCCTGAACTCTCCCAAGATGCCACACCTGATCACCAGGCGATGAGCATTGACCGTGGCAAGAACTGGACTGGGTACATAGCCCAAAGAGGTGGTAACTTTGGTCCTGCATGTCTCTCCAGCCACAACCACCACTTTGTTCTCTGAAAGCACCTCTCTGAAGAGCCAGTAGCTGCGGTGCTGCCCGCTCAGGGCCAGAGCAGTGTTGTTATAGAGGTGAAGCACACATCTTTACTCAGTCCTTGATAATCAACTCTCTGTCTGTGACTGATCAGTCAAAAGTATACAACCACCCCTACGAGACATAGACTGGATGCTTGTGTGCTGTTTGACTTTGAGTTTTACCGTGGCTGTTTATCACATCTAGGAACGAAGCCACGACCCCTGTGAAAGCTCTGGAAACATCCAAACACAGCATCCCACTTACCCATTAGCACAAATTCCTTTGGTTTGCCCGGTGTTTCTGTCTTGATAGTCAAAGCCATTCAGGGTATTGAACTTTGCTTCCTGAGATATCACATCTCCTTCCACCAACATGACCTCCCATGACATTTGACGGGAACAATCTGGACTGTGAACCAACAGGGGAAGTTTGTGAGCTTATGCAATGAAATTCTCACAGCTCCTGGAGCTAGGCTCCATTATTTGCTTTTATCCTGAGAGTCATTGATCTCAATATATTCAGAAATAAATGTGTACCTCTTTTGTGGTATACCTGTTCTCCCCAAGAAGTTTAAAAGAAACCGGGAGATTCCCGGTCCCACCCACTTAGGCACAAATCCATAAACAGAACAAGTGCAAACCTTATGGGACATCTTAAAAACTACAGGAGAAGTAGGGAGACAGAGAACAAAATCATCTCTGCTATTTTATTTATATGTCTAAATACTTGGCAGCCACTCAGCTACTTTGGTAATGGGGACCATATAAGTAGGTAGGTGCAGGTTTAGTGAGATGAAGATTATAAATTAAATGTCATACGAGTAATATTTCATCTGTCTGTCTCAGGGCTGATACCATAACATAAATCCTGAGATACTTTAGATTAGATAGATGTGATATGCCAATCCCCACTTAAATATTTTGGGTCTGCTCCCATAAAGTTAATGGAAGTAGGATCAGCTCTTTATTGCTCCCATGCTGTCAGTGAGTCTTCATTTCCCATCAAGCAGTTCATGTTTTGTATTACATTGATACAAAAGCCTCATTCTGCTCGTCTCAAAGTCAGCGAGTTTCATTTTATCAGTGGGAGCCCCGTTAGGGTATTAGTGCTTTAAATTGAAGCTCCCAGACTTGGTTCACATGGCTCAGAGCCACTCGTCCTCATTGCGAGTGCTCTGTCCTTACTGTAGCGTGTGCAAGAGCACTTAGTTCTCAAGTGCTCTTCAGCTGGGGAGACTGAGGGACACAGACGACTTTACATCATCTTCCTACTCTCCTCTGCTGCAGTCCCAGGCTCGTCTGGAGCCTTTTCAGGCCCTGCTTGCACAAGCATTATCAACGGCAGCTTTGGGGCAGCTCTGCATTGGGCTGGGCTGAAACCATCAGGGCGTGCAGCACGGAGCTGCTGCACCCACTGGGGCAGCAGGAGATGCACCAAGGACACACCACCACCACCACCAGTGCATGCTACACGATTACAGTCATCGTATACAGTCATTTTAAATGAAACTGTTCCGCTTGCACTCTTTGACCATTTGGATTTGCTCGGGTTTGGAATGGGATTGTCTAGCAGAGGGCCCAACGGGATGCAGGTAGAGTACCCAGGGAGCTTCCCAGCCAGGACAGAGACTTAAGGCAGGAGTGGGCTGTCTGATCACCTGCTGTTAACGGCTTCAGTTTATCTAACAGCCCTCTCGCCATGGATGAAGTAGAATTTTCAGCCCAGGTATTTGAATTATCACCTACCATGAATTTGGAGACCTGCCAGTCATATGAACCTGAATAGCAAATATCGCACACCCCTATATCGCTTCTGGACCTGTTACATAAAACCACGCAGCTAGGGAGCAGAGACAGGATCAGGTGGCACACATAACGGGTTATTACAGAGCACGGTTTCTGCGTTTATGATGAACCGTTCCTGGAAGATTCCTATTCAAAATAACGGCAAACAGCAAATACAAACCAGCACTTTAATTGTAAACTGTGTGAATGGGAAAAAGGGAAACCCACGGATTAGAGGCTTCATTACGTGGCACATTCTGCTACATTTGCACATCACCTGCTGCCTGAAGCGGTCCTATCTGGTCACCGGAGCTGCTCACAGAAGTCCCAGCACATCCCGAAGCACATGTCCCACCTCGACTCCAGCCAAGCATGTGCTTCAGGAGGAATTTAAGTGATCTTAAGCACTTCGCTGAAGCCAGCTGCCAGATTTGTGATGGAAAGGTAAGATAACACTCAAGGTGAGTGGCAAAACCCAGGTCTATGACCTTTTCCCTCACAGATGGTTAACAGGCACAATAGACTATCAGGTTTCTTACGACTTCCCGACTCATCTTGGAGTGGGCATCATCAAACGGTGCTTTGTCTTGTGTTCTGGTTCTGGTTTTCTTGTGGGCACTGTGCTGGAAAACACTCAGTCCTTTATCACCTCGAACCCACCAGGAATGTCACACGAGGATGTCTTTAAAAGCCATGTGATGTTCATTGAGTTTGTTTTCTTAAATACAGTGTGTCTCCAAAGTTACTGATTAATTTCATGCAGTTCAAGGAGAACTATTGATTTCCCATGTCTGTTTCTGACCCTTTAAGATATAAAAATGCAAATACATTGCTCAAAGAGAATATTTATTTATTCCTTGCTACATGTGACTTCAACACAAAAAAGCAGCTTTTGCTGGTTTTGTTTTGATAAACTCTAGCACGCTTGGTATTTCACTGAAACAATATGCTAACGTACTCATTTCCAAGCTATCCTTCATATCAAACTCTCCCTTTTCCGCTCTACGCTCCACGGCTCTCCAGCACTGCCAGAGCGCACACAGAGTGGTGGACCTGCAACTTTGCTGGCAATGTTTATTTTCAAAAGACAAATATTGTGCCAGCGTTAACTTCAATTAGGAGACTTATTTGACAATCTGACTACTCCATCTGATGCCTCCAGGGCAAATTTCAGCACTTTATGAAAGATGTTGGCCAAAGACTGATCTCTAGGAATAAAATGCAGGGGAGAGAACTTTTAATGAACATTTGAGAACAAGACTATCAAGAATTAATCGCAAATATTTACATGCAAATAAAGGGTTTGTTTTATACCTGCGAAGGCTAGCGCATTCAGAGAGAAAGCTGCCACTCCATCCTTTAGCTCGCCCTGCCGTGCCTCCATCTTGCAAGCGTCCCAGGCGGGGTACGGTCAATCCCGTAGGAAGTACAGTGTGTTGCCACCACGGGGGGGCTGCTCCTGCAGCCCTAAGGCAAGGCGTTCTGCCTGCCGGGCACCACGCAGGGGGGCTTCGCCTCGCCACGTCTCCATGGGTTTCCCTCTGGGTTTGACCATTTTTAGTCACATTTAGTCGTCTGATAAACTTATTTCGTATCACGTTTTGATTGCTTCGTGGTGCTTTACTTGCAAAACCTTTCCGGAGCGTGTAAAAGGCTCTTGCGTTGTTCGGCGAAAAGCTGCTCCCCATGGAGAGAAACTCACCCGCTACGCAGAGCCTGCACAAGGCCTCGCACCACTCAGGAGCACAAATGGAGCTGCATTTGACCCTCTTACAGCTCTTGTGCAGATAAAGCTCCAGATGACTTCACTGGGATGTTTGCCTGAGAGGAGACTCTGCTGTCTGCTCCTCGCTGTTGTTACAAGGTCGCTGGGAGAAAGGCAGTGTCAGCTCACAAGGAAATATTTTCAAAATTGCTTCTGCAGTCCTATTCAGGCGCTAACAATCCGGTTCCTCAGGCGTGCGTCTCCCCACTCCTCTGGAAATCAGGAGCTGGTATCCGACCTGACCAAGGCGTCCTAGCCAGGGGAAAAACCACAAAAGGGGAAGCGTTTCCAAGTCAAAACTGCAGTCCTGCAGCTGGAAGGAAGGGCGACGTGTTCAGCACAGACTGGGAGACGGCACAGAGGGAAACCCGCACGGGACGCTGGCCGTGACTGCCCGCACCTTCTCATCTCACACCCCTCTGAAAAGTGTGCTCGGGTCGTGCGCTGAGGCTCCTCGGCATGGCTGGCACCAGGGCCTCTCTCGCCCGAAATCCATAGGTACGGATGACACAGGCAGGAGCGCCAGATCATTTACCACGGAGAGAATTGCTCCAAACAGCATGCATATAAAACAGAGACAAAGGTGACTTTGTAGCACTATTCTGGGTGAAATTTCATTTTTTCTCCCACTCTCTCGCGGTGTCTGATGTGCCGCTGCTGAAAAGGTTTCCATTTTGATGAGGCCACAAAAGCTTAAATATTTTTCTCAACCAGTTTGGTAGTAATTGCGAGCTGGGAATTATTCTCACTAGAGTTCAGATCTGCGTAAATTATTCAAAAGAGACATAACCTTGCTATGCAAGTCTTAATTATCATCTCTAGTACTTTATAGTAAAGCTACGATCCCCTATAGCTCCTTTAAGGTCACGTAAATACCCTGGACCCGATCCGTAGGTGGTGGGACCCTGTACATTGGTTCTCAGGCAGTTTCTATTTGCGTTTGACTCCATTCACCCGCCCTTATTTCACAGCCAAGCACGTGAGCGTTTTTTTTCTATAGACTTTAATTCAAAGGTCTCTCAAACTACAGCAGCTGGGAATGTTCTGTTGGAATGATGTTCTGGGGGAAAAATATGCCTTTTATAAAATCGGGATTTCTTTTATGGGAAAATTTCAATTTTGCCAGAAATTTCTGATTTTCTATTAGGAAAAATCAAACCAATGGCTCCATGGCTGCTTGGCTGGAAGGCCCCTGTCGATTTTGTTGTCGTCTGCAGGGAGAGCGCAAAATTGACAATAGTCTTCCAGGCAGGCAGCTGGGGAGATGCAGCAGGTCTGGAAGAGGGAGGAGGGGAGGTTGAGTGCCCTGGCGCTCTGCCGGCCCTGCAGCCCAGCTGCCTCCCCAGCAGCCAGGCTAGGGGGAAGGCGAAGAGGAGGAGGAGGAGGAGAAGGAGGAGGAGAGGCAGGCGCGGGGTGGCCAGCCTGCAGCAGCCTGCCGACGAGGCTCCTGCCGCTCTCCCTTTTCAGCAGGCAGCTGGCAAGCCCCAAGAAATTCCAGTTTGCTTCCCCTGAAAGAGATTTTTGGGTTTTTTTCTGGAGAGCATTTCCCAGGAAAAAAAAATTAAGTTTAAAACCAAAATTTTAAATCTCACAATTTGAGGGGAGGAGGGAGAGGAATAATTTCAAAATGATCATTTTTTTCATGGGAAGGAATTTCTGTGATTCAGCCAGCTCTACCTTACACCTGGTATTATACCGGTAGGTAAAAAAAAAATCTATCCTTTCTTTCCGTAATCCATACATTGTTAAAAATGCAGGAAATAAACGCACCTGTGTGGAGAAAAGAACATTAGTCACACTTAAGATGGATTTGGAGAGGTACACAAGGAGGGTAAATATTCCCTTTTGTGCCTCAAAGTGGCTGGTGAGGGCGGTGATCCCGCGTTGAGCAGCGGCACTGCCTTTACTGATAAAGTCATGCCCCAGAGTCCCCACCAACTCCGTGCCTTTGCCCACAGTTAAGCAATAACTGGAGAAACAAATTTTGATCAAATCTTGTAAAACCAAAAAGAAAGCGTAACTGGATTGACAAGCTTTAGTCTGATGCAATTTGAAATGGCTGGCTGATAAATCCTGAAATTCAAGAATTTTTATGGAATCGGTCATAGACCTTTAAGTATAAGGCAGTGAGTGTGTCTTGCTATAACATAGATCATAAACTAGAAGCTGAGCTCATTGCAGGCTGTTTTGCAGGCTGTGAAGCCTCTTCCATTGTGTGTTTATGTGTATTTCTCAGCCTTTCTGAATGTGTTCAAGTTACCCTGTGTTTAATCCACACCGACGAACAGCAGTAGAAGCTGTAGCTGTTACGACGGGAGAAAAACATATATTCACTTCCTGACTCTCTAAGAAGTATTTAGCCCCAGTAATGAGTTCTGGAGGGCATCCTTTGAGATTCCACACAGAAACACACACAAAAGCGCTCTCGTTGTTGCAGGACTCGTTATTCTTATGATCGTAAGCAGATTTTTGTAAAACAAAAAGGCCCAGAGTCATGAAATCTTTGAATAATTACATTCAGTAAGTCAGATAGATAAAATATTTCAACAAGCCCTTTGAAAAAAAAACCTAGTTAAATTGTATTCATGTACATTCCAATAATCCATCCCTGATTATCCTATAGATACTGTGCATTGCGTGATACCAGCATTGATGGAACACCAAAAGGTAATGGTATCAGCGCAGAGCAACATCAGCAGAGGAGAAGAGCAAATATGACTTTAATTGTAGGCTCTCCATTATTATTTTATAGTGTAGGTTTTCCGGATAATTTATTAATATTAACAAAGATGAGTGATTTGGAGGCTGCATATTTTTTATTTCTTAGGAGTTATTTTATTTGATAATGACATTAAATATTAGAAACTATAACAGCTGGTGTGTTTATCCTTACTTGAGTGTATTAACCTCTTTAGCCCTTTTTTCCAGAAGAAGGATTCAGCATTACAGATTTGACTGTCAGCTGCAGTGCCTGGCGGCCCGTTGGATTGGCACCCTGACAGAATCGAAAGTCCAGTGCTGCAAGTAAACATGGATGACATTGCAGATAGATAGAACTGGCTGACTTGAGGCACCTGCAGCTGTTTGCACCAGAATAAAAGCAAAGGTTGTGGTCACTGGAGTGGAAAAACACTGAATTTACCTCTAGTTATTTTGCCTGGGAATTTTTTTCCCCCTGTTTTTTTGGTGTTGGTTTGGTTTTTTTTTTCCTGGTTGTACATTTTGGAACCTTTCCACTAAAAGCACATTAGGCTGAAATACCTAAGTGAAAAAAATCCACCAGACACCAGAGGGTTTTATAACCTATTTTCCCCCCTCCTTTTTTCTTAAATTCATTGAACAGTTTCGCCACTAGTTTCTGCCTGGTAACAACTAGTGCTTTACCGGTGTGAATACTGGGTTGAAGAGAAGGATGCAAACGCTGAATAGCCAGAAATAATTCTCAGCAGCTGATTTTTCAAATGTTGAATACTCAGAAACACTTCTTAGCAGCTGATTTATTTTTTTTTTAAAACACAACATTCACAAGGACTGCCACAAGTGACAGAACAACAGCAATCGAAACCTTTTTGTTCTGTAAAAAAGCTCTTGATCTCTTAAGCTCTCCTGCTTCCCAGGACAGGTCCCCAAAGTCCTTGGAAAAGAGGAAGACAGCACGGGAACTTAGTAGCTGCTCTCACTGGTATGCTGCGATCGATCAGCACGGCAAACTCATAGCCAGAATATTCATTTCGGTAGCATAGAGGAACTCGGCGTGCTTTACGAACAGCATTTAATTGCCATAATCCTCAGTAAAGGTATTATATCTAGTTCACCAGTAGATAAACTGACGCAGGAAGAGCTTAGGGGACTTGCCCAAGGTCACGCTCCGAGTCAGTGGTGAGCCGGTGATAAAGACGTGACTGCGGGCAGCCGGCGCTAGCCGTGGGGTGATGCCGTCCTGCCTCGCCTGGCCCCGGCGGCATAGCCTCCCTCTCCGGAGCGAAGATCAGCAGCTGGACCGGCAAACAAGCAGGAGAGGGGAGGGTAGGTAGGTATGACAGAAATGAGGTGTTTGATGGCTGGGCTTTTCCCCTATGCCGCCTGCATCCCTTTATAACATCAGATCATTTCCATTTTTAAAGAAAGCGTATTCTTTTTCATCATGGGCCACTGGTGAGCCTAACGCTATCTTTTGTGTGGCACCCCTGCTAACAGAGGTGGCGGAGTATCAATCACAGCTTTCCCTGGGGTCATACCTTACTATGCTGGCTCTTGATCAGAAAGGAGCAGATGGTTATTTACAAACAAAATAATCAAGACCTCAAGAAGGTTGGGGTTTTTTTCCCCAAACCCTCCTACAGACGAGGCCAAAATAAGGTAAAGTTGCTTGTGTCCCCTTCTGCCAGCTTTCAAGGACGCTGCCTGTCCTACCAGCACCTTTAAACGTGTTACCAGTTAAATTTGCCAAAGAAATGTGTGGCACCTGACAGAGTAGATTTGCCTTAGATTATTCAGTGGCTTTCACGAGAATCTGGCACTTAAACTACAATGTGAATTACTGCTAGATTATTGTGCAGGAATATTGTTATCTGCTGCACGCTACATGTTTGCAATCAGTTCTTTACAAGCAACGCACAGACTGCCTTTGAATCTTTTTCAGTAGCCATGGTCACCCTCCTTCTTTATTTAGTGTTAAGTGTTATTCATTTAGCAGTAAAAAATGAACAAAAGAGAAAAAAGCAGGTGCTCTAAGTTTACTCTACAGCCAGCTGTCATGAAGACACACTTTACTTATTTATTTACTTATTTGTTGCAGCAACATAAAGGGGATTTATTGAAAGTGTTTGGGAAAAAATATGAAGCATACGTTCAATCAGCCTTTCCTGTAATCAATAAGGTTACTGAAGCAGAAAAAACTATAATGAGTTGTCACAGAATTTGAATTCCCATTTGGTTCCTTTTATATGTATTCAGGCAGAAAATCATCATGGAAAGTGAAAGTTGGGAATGAAGGCCTGGCTACGACTCTTGGTTTGGGTTTGATTTGGATTTACCAGGTAGCATTTGACCAACTGCTTGCTGAGTGTCAGGGCACAAGCCTCTAATACGGGCAGGGTAAGTTAGTGTCACAGAGGTGCGACTTTCTTGCATTCAGGTGGGGAAACCTCCCTGGTGAAGTATGGCTGGTCTTGCTTTCAGATGTTCAGCCACACTGGTCTGTCTCTCTGCGTTGACTGCAAGTCTCTTCTCCCTCTCAGTATTCAGCATTTTCAGCCAACGGTCTAAGTGTTCCCAGCTCAAATGTAAACACTTTGAGACATCACTCTCAAAGGCATCTGGAGGAGATTTAGAATCATAGAATGGTTTAGGTTGGAAGGGACCTTAAAGATCATCTAGTTCCAACCCCCCTGCCATGGGCAAGGACACCTCCTACTAGACCAGACTACTCAAAGCCCCATCCAACCTGGCCTTAAACACTTCCAGGGATGCGGCCTCCACAGCTTCCCTGGGCAACCTGTTCCAGTGCCTCACCACCCCCACAGTAAAGAATTTCTTCCTAAGATCTAATCTAAATCTCCCCTCTTCCAGTTTGAAGCCATTACCCTTTGTCTTACCACTACATGCCCTTGTGAAAAGTCCCTCTCCGGATTTTTTGTAGGGCCCTTTCAGATACTGGAAGGCTGCTATAAGGTCTCCCTGGAGCCTTCTCTTCTCCAGGCTGAACAACCCCAACTCTCTCAGCCTGTCCTCATAGCAGAGGTGCTCCAGCCCTCTCATCATCTGACCATAAAGCCCAAGGACCATGCTCTCCTCTCCTTCCCAGCACATTGTGAGAGTTTTTTAAAAGCATTGCCAAAATGTGTGAAAAAAGGAGGTGGAAGGTGTTGGGCCACCTACCCCGAAGCCAGCATCTCTGCTTTGTGGCGTGGTAAGGCTCACAGTTTGTCAGATTTGTACTGGTTTCTACTTACACCTGAGCATCAGGAGCTTCATGCCAATGGTTGTGTGGCCTGTTAGGTTCCCGTGCTGCAGGTGGGGCTGGAAACCTGATAGCAATCATGAATAGTGAAACACCTGATCCATGATCCTGAGCCCTACATCTCAAAAATTTGTTGACGGATGTACACAAAAATTTTTAACAACAAAATCCTGCCCTCACTTACATCAGGAGAAATCACTGAGGACCCATGGATTTAAGGCATGCACTAGCTAAAATGGTTTTGTTCTCTCAAATCACTTCCTTCAGGAATCACCCAACATGATATCACTTGTTCTGTTTGTTCGCGCTTTATCTTGCCTATTTATTTTTCATGTGCTGTTTCTTCCCTCTGTCCCTGTTGCTTTCCAGAATACGCTCTTTCTCCTCAGTATTCATATTTTTAAAATTTTTTCAAAATGTTTATTCAAAAGCTAATAGTTTTGATTTTAAATTGTCATGGTACTTCATGGGCTTGCAGCTCATGTGTTTCCTAGTCTGATGTCCTGCTAGCTGTTTGGCTCCATGGATCTCCAGTCCCACTGGGGACCTGCAGAACAACTGTTATTTGTAAGTATGTGTTCTTTTATATTAAATAGAGAGGATGCTCTGATCTAAGATTACAGTGCATCTTGGGAACGATAGGCAGAAACCTGGCCCATATAAAAGAATAAGAAATTAAGGTATTTGAATTACAATTTCTACCGGCCAACACAGTGGGTTTTTAAAATATATGTTCCTGATAATTTTCAGTTAAAAACTAAAAACTTTTCACTTGTGTGTTTACATGTATGTAAAGAGAATACTTGAAAAATTCTATAGTAGATAATTTTCATGAAGCGTAAAAACCAATTGGTCACCCAAAACAACGTAAATGGAAACTTTGTGTCCAGCTTTAGACATTGTTCATCCTCTCTGAATGCTTCTGAAGTGTACTTTGTCCATCATTGCATCCTGTGGCAATAGGCATTTAGACTTTAATCTAGATAATCAAGTCAAACTCAGACTGAAGAAAACTCTCTGAATGGCTCTAGTACTTCCCTGTGTTTGTTCTTTTCTTTCCTTTCTTCTTGGTTGGTTTTTTTTGGTTTTGTTTGTTTTTGTTTTGGTTTTGGGTTTTTTTGATCCAGACAGTCATAGAATTGAGACAGGGAAAATACAGTGCATTGCCAAAATCACATAAATTTTAATGGCTTTCCTGTTCACTTAACCCCACATCAACAGTGTGACCTTGCTAGCCTGAACCATGAACCACCAGGGTGTGGAGGCCAAGAGCAGGGTGGATCTGGCCTTGTTCCAGCGCCTATTGCACAAAGGAAAACATGGGACATTTTGGGGGATATTTTTGAAAACATGGGGTGTCTTTTTCAAGACACTTGTGCCCTAATTATATGGAAGCTGGCAATAGATTTGGTAACCAGTCAACACCCACCTCCAACAAGACTAACACAAAATTAGCACTTGGGCAGTGAATGTTACTCAAGCTCTATCTGCTCTAATCATCTACGTTTCTTCAGCCTACCCTAAATTTTCATATGGCCTTCATTTCCAGGATATTTATGCACCTCAAAGTTCTTAATGCATTTGTCCTGTGAGGCAGGGAATTCTAATTATTGTTAGCAGGAAGGAAATTTAGGAATAGCAAAAGACTTAAGGAAAAAAATTTTAAAGGTGTTCCAGCATCGCAAGGCGTAGAGGCACGTATGGTTAGTCCAGAAAGGACAAAATCAATGATCTCCTCTGACCTCTTGTACAACACAGGCCACTGAACTTCCCCAAATCAGTGCATTTTAAGTAGAGCAAATCTTTTAGAAAAACATTCCATCTTGATTTTAAAATTTCCACTGCTGTAGAAAGTGCCACAACCCTTGGTAATTTGCTCCAAAGGTTAATTACGCTCCCTGAGAAAAATGTGCACCTGATTTTTAATCTGAATTTGTCCCTATAAAACTTCCAAACTTCAGAGCCTGTTATTTAACTGACTGAAGAGCCTTCATTTTAAAAATTACATTCCCCATGGAGGCAATTAGTGTGGGATTATCTCATTTAACTTTAACCATGCAAAAATGAAGCATCTTGTCTCATCCAGTGTTCGGGGATCCTCCTGTAATCAACTGAGAGAAACGGGCACTACCAGAAGGCAATTCATTGCAGCTATCTCTGTACGGGATTAGTTGCACACTGGAGACATCTAACTTCTGCGCTGACATAAGGGTGACAAAGCACTGACACTAGACCACATTCCTGTCTTCTAGATGGGGAAAGTTGGGCAAAACAAATCACATAATTTTAGACTGTGATTAGCTCACCTCATTAGTCCTCTGTTTTCTGGAGGAAACGTTGAATTCATTAAGCTCTTTGTGATATCACCTCTTCCAGTTCCTCACATGCTCTCGAGGGTCTTCTCCGAGTGTTCCTCAGCTTATTAATGTCCCTTTTGAGCTGGGATTCAGAATGGAACCCTGTACTCCCAAAGGGGTGTCATTGATGCCAATATTAGTAGTAATATAAACTCACCCTGCTCAGACCTAACGTTCCCTGCTGCACGTTCAATGATGACCACTTTTAGGCACTGCAGTGCACCGGAAGCTTCTGTTTTACTGATTGTGCATCTGTAATGAGTCCTAAGTCTTTTTAAAAGACACCCACTACATGTAAGGTCCTCTAAGGCTGACTTTTGCTGTTTCTCGACAGAAAACATTGAAGGTTGGCCAAAACATCTAGCTTGTTCTTTATCAGCAACACATTTGCTTTATTATTATCTACTCTCCTAGTGTTTGTGTGGTCTGTAAGTATAATCTATAGTGACTGCTTTTCTTTTCTTTCAGGACACGGTTAGAAATGTTAAACAGCTTTGGATCCAGAACCATTCTCTGCAGGACTCCAACAGAGACACATCTGCTCAATGAAGTTTCCCCATTTACAATTACGTATTGAGGTGTACCAGTTAGCTATTTTTTAAATCCATTTGATGTCTGCTGCAATGATTTTGTAGCATTCTCCTTTCTTAATCAAAATGTCAGGTGGTACCAAGTCAAATGCCTTACAGAAATCTAAGTACATTACATCAGTGCTATTACCTTTCTCAACCAAGCTTGTAATCTCATAAAAATGATATCAAGCTAGTTTGACAAGATCTATTTTCCATAAACCCATGTTGAAAGGCATTAATTATATTACCTTCCTTTAATTCCTTATTAATCAAGTCTCATATCAGCTGTTCCAGTATTTTGCCTAGGATCAATGTCAGGCTGACAGGCCTATAATTACTCAAGTCATCCTGTTTAACCTTTTTAAATGTTGGCTCTATATAAGCTTTCTTCTAGCCTTCTGGAACCTCCCTAGGGCATGAAGATTTGTTGAAAATCATCATTAATGGTTCAGAAAGCTCCTTTGCTAGATCTTTTAAAATGCTTGGTTAGCTTCTGTAGCCTCTGTTATGACCATACGTCATTATTGTTACAAAAAGGTCTGGAAGTTCCACAAGACAGTTACCGCATCTTCCAGTCCCCAAATACCTATGCAAGTCTGGCTGGCAGTGAGCTGCTGAAACAAAGGAAAACAGAGAAATACGAATGTATTTTTCCCTGCTCTGTGACCCTGGTCACTCTAAATACCGTTTATTCACATGAGAGCATATAAATTGACGTGAACGCTTGCCACATAGCTCTGCCTTGAATGAAGCCATCATATGACCCCAACCTGAATCTCATAAACAGTGGCAGTCACTTTGAAGGAGTGTCACAAATTTCTTCTGAGAAAGTACTGTAGCACAAACCTGGTCTTACACTCTCCACAGCACCCAAACCCCTGATGTTCTGGACCTTTTGCCCTTTGAAGGCACAGAGGTTTCCCTCTCTATGCACCATGGCACAGCTGAGCCTAATTTAGGCAATGGATATAGCAAATGGGGTACCAGCATTCTGACGAGTTCAATTAAGTTTGAAAATACACAATTTTGATAATTTCTACATGAAAGAAAAGAGAATGGCTCATATATATATATATATATATATATAAAGTACTGTCTGAGAGAATAGCAAGTATCAGGAAATCAAAAAAATTTTGCATGGGCCATTACTTTTCATACTGAAATATTCCAAATATTCAGTTGCAGGATATGTTTCCAAAACACTGCAACTTACAAATGTGACACTGCAACTTTATCAGTAGTGGCTACCGCATGATTCTGATAAGGGAATTGGTGCTTTGGTGTGATACATATAAAAATACCATAGCAGAAGTTCATCCTGTTGCAATTTTAAAATGTTCTTGTTTAAGTCTAGTTTTTCTACCAATATTTTGTTTTGTGGACACCCAGGCAGAGCCTCTTCTGACAGAGTGAAGAGCAGGTATCTCTGTGTATCCTTCCTGATGAGCTAGCGGCCTCTGTGTGGCGGGCAGAAGGGGTGTTTTTAATTCTAAGTGTGCATGCTTAATTTAACTTTGCTGGTAATTTAGCTAAGTTGTGTACTGAGATTTTTTTGTGAACAAGTAATAAAATGCATGGACAATTTTCCACATAAACATTTTCTGAGTTACTTGCATACTATCTGAATTCTCTACGTGTTCCTTCTAACAGATGAAGCCCCCAAAGTTTTTGTTTCTGTTGGTTTTGGTATTTTGTTCAGGTATCCTTGAGATTAGTTAATGAATTAATTATTTTCTAAATTGCCCTGTGCCAATAAAGCTCATAGGCAGGAAGCATGAAGGTAGGGTTGTTTGAAAAGCTGGCTGAAATAAGCTGAGCCTGTTCAGATGGGTGTTTGTGCATATACATGAACATACACATAGCTAGATATAGATCTATCTATCTATAAATATACATATGTCTGTGTAGGCATATGTCAGTTGGTAGGATTATTATTTGGATAGAGAGAAAGAAAATCACCCCAAATTTGGACGGGAAAAACTCTTCTACAAAATTAAATAAATTGAAACTGATGAACATTTTAAAATTAAATCTTACCAGGTGCAACATTTTTTGAATTGTAAAGGTGTGTTAAGTGAAAGAGAATGACACTAAAAGCATTGTACTGCTGAAGAAAACAAGAGGCAACCTCCTAGCTAGTGTGACAGATTTCATTGCCACTTTGAAAAAGAAGCAGCAGAAAGAATCATTAGCAACGGTGGAAACAAAAGTGCTGTGACACACAAGCCTTCTTCCTTCCATACTTCAGGTTAGTTCACAGGAAGATGAGCAAAAGTGTCTGGATTAATGAATAATCTAAGTAAGATAAATCTGATGCTCCTAAATAAACTAATGCAGTAAAATTAAACGTGGAAGTGCAAATGTTCTATATATCATGTATTTAATGTATGGAACGGTCACTGTTGGGGGACATTATTGAGAAAATAACCAAGGAGCTGGCTAAAAAAGCAGTAATGGGAGTAATAATGACATGACCTGAATTACCATCCGCAGTTACGAAAACCTATACGAATACCTAAATATTGTAAATTAGAGATTTTTTTTCCTTGGTATCCATATTTGGCAGTTTACATTTTTTACAGAGTTGTTTGTACAATCACTGGGGGCAAAATATCTAACTAGGTAAACTAGGGACTCATCAAAATTATTTCCTATGAGATAAATTCCCACTGTTTACCCAGGATCTCATTGCTGAAAGTATACAGTTACTTCGCACATACCTGTTAGCCAAGCCAAAGCTACGCAGTAATAAGGCTCCCGTTATTGAAAGAGCATAGTTAATACTGTTGGAGCCATCAGCTCAAGGCAGGAGCTCTACCTGGGAAGCAGGTGGTACCCTGAGCTAAATTAGACAGCACTTCAATGGTGGTGCTTTCCTGTCTACAAACTGCATCAGTCACAAATAAAAGTTGCCTTTTCGAAAGCTTTGTTTTGGCAATTCACACATGTGGAATAACAGTTGCAAATCATAAATGTCATACCTTTGTCGCCAGGATTTGAAGAAATCTGCAGGGTTCCTGTTTGGATGCAAATCCCAGTAGTCGCACCTCCTGCGATTCACATCAAAAAAACTTTGAAAAAGGTTTTGATTTTGGCAGCTGCTGTCAAGGCAAAACTTTCTTTCAACTCTCGCCATCCCGGTTTGGGGAAGGCTCTGGTTCTTCTGCACAGAGGTCTTGGCTTCCGTCCTCCTGCACCCCCGTCTTTGAAACCTAACAAGTAAATTGAAAGTTAGTGAAAAGTGTTTTTTTCCAAGGCAAGCAGGTCCCTTTATTGATTTCCAGTAACTGTTAGTAGCTTGTGACATACTGACATAGTTTGCCTTTTCCCACAAATGCCTCAGAATAATGAGATGTGTCAAACTAAACTGCATTTGCCTTTTGTCAGGCATAATTTTTTTTTTTTCATGTTTAATGTGTTTAAGGGCTTATGGGAAGAGACATGTTGGCAGACCAGGTGAGTGAATTTTTCCTCAGCTCCATGAACCTGCTACATTCAGACTGCTCTCCTTTACGTGGTCCCATACCTGTCCCCAGCATGGTGGGGAGCACAGGGGCCGGTGGATCACCACTGCAGACCAAATCACACACATCCTTCCCAACAGGGGACTTAACAGTGTAGGTTTAGGACCGAGTCTGAAGGGCAGACTCCCACAAGGAGCTCTGCAGGGCATCCTCCCACGGAGGCTGGGTGCTGCCACCCAGAACAGCGCCACGTGTCTGCCCCAGGACGCAGGCAGAAGGACCTGGGTGAACCACCGTCACCTTGATGGGAATCACAAAGAAACCAGTGCTGGGGAAATTTAGTAAGACATGGAAGTTTCCATAAAACAGTCCCCCACCCCCAAAATGCCCACCTCTCTGCAGGTTGTCTATTCCTCCTCCCAGAAAAACCCAAAATGTTAAAGGAAACAAGTTGGCTTCAAGTTTCCTCCTCTGCTATTTTCCTTCCATCCTTCAGGCTGGCACTGCTCAGCCTCCACATTCAAGCACGACGCGTTTCCTCTAGAGCACATTTAAGGAGCACAGACAGGATCATTTAAGTGCACACTTTACTTATCTATCCTTAAGAACACAAAATAGACCAGAAAAAAAAGACGGTGTCTGTATGCTCATTAAAACGCTTTCAGTCCAGGGCAAGGATTTGATCAAAAGGATTCCTGCCAATGGAAGGGCATGCTGGAGCCATTGTAAGAAGTTGTGTGCGAGCATCTGCCTTCCTTTCCTTTTCTTTCTTGTGCCCTGTCCCTTCCACTGCCACCTCCAATCTCTTTTCTTCCAGCTGGGGGAACAGAAGAGATTTTACTTCCTTGATGACAATTGTGTCCTTTGAGCAGCCAAAGCAAAAGGCACTTTGAGTTCAAATGAGACTGTGACTTAAACCAATATTAGCGAAGACCAACACATGTTTATTGTAATGTAAGTAACCTTCATTCTGATCAGCAGGTTCTCCTCACCCCACTGCAGTTTTACTCATTGCCTCTTTCATTCTTCCAAAATGAATAAATGAAATGGCTGCACATTTTTATTCACAGCAGTGGGTTTCAGAACTTCAAATCAGAGAGGCGTTTTGATTTTAGAAATAAACTCCAGAGGAAACAGTTTCAACCAGAACTTTCATATTTTTTTTTACCAGTTTAAGGTAACATCAAAACTCACCTTTCCAAAAAAATGAAACCTCACAGCATTCTTTTAATCCAAATTAAATAAAGTGTCATCCCTGTGTCCTCTTCCTTCATATTTAGAGGGAAAGAAAACTATCCTGCCCATACTTTAATGGTTTTGTCTGCAAATCCTAAATGCTCTACTGCTGCAAATTTCAAATGATCTTATACAACCAAATTCTCTTTGGTGTCAGCAGCCGCCCAGGTAGCAACACAACCACGAGAACGCTGCTGATCAGAACAATGAACGCCTGATCTACAGATGTCATATCAAGGTAGAAATCTTGATGATCATTGTAGTGACATTACAAAGTGGATTACACATGCTGTATCTGGGTCAGAGAAGGAGTTATTTCAGTAAGGTCAACCAAGTTACTTCTGACCAAACTTATTTTTCTACATTTCGGGAGATACGCTTTTGTTTGTTACTTCATGTTGCATCTAATAACAATGTTCTTTCTGCACTCCTCTATCAGTTTGCAAGCAAAGTTAACAGGAAGGCAAAATAACCCCATGCCTGGGGTTATGCAATTTCAGAGATGGGTTCCAGCTCCCTGCTCTACTCTCCTTCGTGACCAGGGGTCCAGCTGCTGCTGCCCAGGCTCTCATTTAAGTGTTTACCATCGCTTCAGAGAAGTTTTTGAGCTATGTGCTCAAAGTCTCTGTCCATCAGTCTCTCCTTGCCTTCATTCTTCACCCAGTGAGAGGATATAATTAATACTTTCTTGCTTTCCACCTGTGTTGGGTGTCAAGGAAAAAAATATAGCAAGGTTGTAAGATCCTCAGATACTCCAACCCAGGGGTAGTGCAAGTACCAAAACACATAGTTTTGGATGTGTGGGTCACTGTACGGCAAAGATGTCACTGTACAGCACAAAACATGCCTCACCTTCAATCCTCTTTCCCAGAAATGGACAACAGGCCAAAGGCTAAGGTACCTTATCTACACAGCAAACAGGAGATGAAGTTGCCCTATCCAGGGAATGCATCATTTCAAAGCTGTTGGCTTACAGTACTGTAGGTGGGAGGTTTGTGAGATTTTTATTTTGGCTGTATCAACTTCTTTTCTTGTGTTAATTTTTAATTTTTAATTTTTTTTTTACAAAATTTAATGCAAACCAAATGTAGTTCTTGACACCTGGTATCTTGTGTTTCCAAATGCAATATGCTCCCTGGGACGCTGACAGCCACAAACAAAATTGGAAGGCTGACCGTCCCCGCCAGCTGTGCTGGGGATCCCAATGCCAGCAGCTCTGCGGCACCTACCATGCACCCTGAGCCTCCTGGCTCCCCAGCCCTCCTGCAGAGGAGAGCCTGGATCTTGCGCCTAGCCACTGGTATGGCTTGGACGAGACGAGCTGTGCACGCTAAAAACATTGCAGCATGGCCACCAGAGAGCGAGTTTTGGAAAGAGATGCTCTACAAGACATGCCTGAGCCCCCATAGTCCTTACTCAAACCACAAGCTAGGGATGTAGCGTAACTATGCACTAGGAATCACACCAGATAATCCAGTGGCTCTCCTTCCACCATTAAGGGCTTTGAAATTTATTCCCAGTTTCAAATCCTGGGAGAAAGATAGTTTCAGGCTCAAACATTACTTATAGTGAGCTTAGATATATTTATTTTCACACACATCCTCTGCACCACAGTACCTAGCCTAAAACAGCAGAGGCAGATCTTAAACTGAAGCATTGATGTCAGCTCTTAATACCGTAATACTAAACGTAGATATATGTCTATATATATAAAAATACTGAGAAAAAGTGTTTCGCTTATCAAACTTAATCCAATTGTGTTATTTCTTATTTTTTTTAAAGGAAAAAAAAATTAGAGGGCTACTTCTACTCACTTGAAGCATTGGTAATCCTAACACCACAAAACTGCACATTTCTTTAAGAGTCAGAAAAGGAAACAAGATCTGTAACTGAAAGATATAATTATCAAGACTAACCTTTAATCACTGAGAAATGCAAAATTAAAAAAAAAAATCAAGTTAAGAAAAACTGTTCAAGAGCTTAAATAATTGAAGGCAAGCAAAATCGTTTCTTTTTACAATTGCTATCCTACATATCAAAACCTGTGAAATCCTATGGTGATAGTAAGAAGCCTATGCTATATTTATTTCTCCGAGATGACAGTATACGTTACTCCGGAGCAGTGGTACACGTATCACATACATCTGACTCACGAGGGTATGATCCAGCACCCAGGGAGCACAACTAAGATTGTCCCATTGACTTCTATAGGCATTCCTCCAAGCTAATACCCTCCTGGTGCTGCGTTACTTTCTCTAATGGATAATTTTGAGTTTACATCTGTGTTTTAAGACATTGCTGGTGGTACATAAAGAGTGAGTTTATTTGCTTTTATTGCAGTGTATCGTTCATATTCTATCAATATGCCATAATCCAAGGTTTAAGTTTTATGTTAAATAATCAACCTATTTTAGGAGGGAAACTAAAGCCACTCCCCTATGTTTTAATAAAGCTTTACCACATATATAAATAATGGGCACAACTTGTTTCCATTAGGAAGATAAGCTTTCTTCAAAGCAGTTCACCGTTTAAGGCTTTAAATTTTGCCAGCACTTGCACAAGGTTGCAACAAACCTTGACTTATTTACCGAGAGATGTCGAACGGAGATAAAACCACTTAATAATCCACCAGTTCTTGCTAAACACATTTTCCTTCCATGCCCTCTCTGAAAACAGGTAGGATAGCACTCTTCCTTGGCATATTCTTAAATTACTTGGATATCTTTTTATTTTCCTGAAAGCTCTTTGAACCAAAGGTTTTACAGAACAGTTCAATTAATGGGGCTCAGGGCTTTTCTGAGCAAAATAATCCTGAAAGTGTTTAGTGCTAAAAACAACAACAAAAAAGCCTTCAGGCATTTTTTTTGAAAATAATTATACCGTAACAATAGAAAAGGGAGCAACAATAGCATAAACAAATGAAAAGTTTGTTTTGCTTTGGTTTGGTGCCTTATTCAAAGAAAATGGCCTCATTCAAGACCAGGTGGCCTCTGCAACAGAAACCGTCAACTCCCGATTTTTTTTAACTTTTGTCAGATTTGCAGCAACAACAGCAAACAACTGCCCCAAATGCTGAGGAGAAAATATTCCCACCAACAGAAACATCTGACCTCTGCTTGTCCGAGTGCATTCTAGCTTCTCTCTCGGTTTGTTCACAAGGACTCCGCTTGAGTGGACACCCCCTCACAGCAGGGACGGACTTAGTAAAACTGGTATGTTGCTGTAGGGACCCTGATGTATTCACCAGAATTTCCCCTTCCTTTGCGTTCAGTTGTTTCTTGAATGGCATAAGGTTCTTTGGTTTGGTGTTTTGTTTGGGTTTTTTTAAAATTTTAAATATTAAAAGAAAAAAAAAAAAAAAAAAAAAAAAAAAAGAGTCCAGTATTCATTTCTTCTTATCATTGCATTTGGTACAGTTCTCAGGCAACCTTGCAGTATTCTCTCTGCTCTCCTTAGAAATGTGCCATTAAAACTTCTCTTTTGAGCCCTGTCGCAGGCCCTCGGAAGTCAAAGGCCAGTCTCCACATACCTCTGTCGAGTTTTTGTTCCAGGTCCTGCTACCCTCTCCCCGGTCGCACATCATTGGCTCAGCTATGGTTTTACTATTTTGGTTGTACCACGCTTTCATCGTAAACCCCTCATTTGCTGCACACCTGCACCCTGCCCCTGTCCTGAGGGCAACGCTGCTGCCCAGGCACCAAGAGAGGAGTCTCCCTCCATCTCCCTCGTTTCTTCATCTCCTCTCTCTGTAGGATTAGTGGCAGCGACCTCCTACAGAGACATGTGGGAGGTAAAATGGTGAGTGTGGCTACTCCAGCTCTGCGGAGGGACTGGCAGTTAAGAAGCCAGGCAGAGTTTTGACTTGATGCAACTTCAGGACTCCCAGCTTGACCAAGGTGTGTCTTCCCCATGTGTGACCGGTGGTGACCGCAGCAGGTGAGGCACAGCTCCGAACCCGAAGGAGTTCGTACCTCTTTATTAACCCCACAGGCAAGGTGGTGAGCACCTGGAGCATTAGTCATCGCACACCTTACACTAGGTTCCTCCCTCCAGTTACCGCCTTGGTCGTTCCCCCGGGGAAACGCGTCTCTCTTCCCCACGTGAAGTGAAGCTGACCGGGATGAGCCCTTTTTTTTTTCCTCCTCTCCAAGCTGCTAGCAGTGAAAGGAAAGCAATCAGTAGGGTCTGTTTGCAGACACGGTTTGAGAAAATCCCCCTCTCCCCCTCCCACAGGCTCCGCACACACAAGTGCCGCACGGGAAACAACAAACACAACGTTAGTCATTTCCTCCGTGCTGCCAGCTGCTGAGGGTTTGCATAAGAAGAACCCTTGGACTTCAGATTATTTCTTAAAACACCTCTTGCCCCAAATCTTTCAGCAAACAGACGCTGGACGGGTGCCTGCGAGGCCGGTCGAGCGCTGTTTCCTGGTGTGCCCTGCCACCTTCCCCACCCTCATCGGCCTCGCGTGCTCACACCTCTCACCCCGCCAGCACGGGCCATACCTACCGCCTGACAGGGACTGTTATTTTTGATGCCTTCTGCCTATACTGAAGTTGTGCAGATCCAGGACAGCCGCTCAGGCTTAGCTGCCTCTTTTGTGATTAATACTTAGGTGATGGTGGCATCTAAAAATTTACAGATCGGGGCCTGTGTGACACTATAGGGCTAAGTGACAAATGAGGCAGCCTTTGCCCCCAGAAAACAGACAGTCAACAAGTCAGTCAGGAAACAGCTCGTGGGTGAAAGAGAAAAATGGGTGGAATGAGCCAATAATGAAGAGAACAGATTTAGCAAAAAAGCCAAAACCTTATCCTCACAAATAAGATTGTAATTTTGATGTGACCCTTGCTTCTGAATCAGAAGGTGAAAGCACCATGACCATTACACTTTGCCTGCTCTGAAGCACTTCGTCTTGTCTCTCATTTCTTCTGGCCTGAACCTGTTTCTTCAAGCCTTCCTTCGCCCTCCTCAGAGAAACATATACCTGGGGAGACCTGGCACCGACTTCTCTAATGGAAAAGCCAATACCCTGATCCAAGTAATTAGTACACAATAGTTCTTATTCCTTGAGGAGATCATCATCATGTCCGAAGCTTGTTGCCTCCACTATTTCTTCACGCCCAGGTGGAATATCTCCCCCAGGCAGGTGGAAGGATGGCAGCATGTTCTGCTTCAATGCCCGCGCACACACCTCTCCTCGGTGTTTCCCTGTAGCATTTCCCCACCGTGGAACAATAAAAGGCAAGGTGGAGTCCCCAGGAGGCAGGACAAGGTGGATGATCTCCTGGTCCCGTTGGCTTGCCCTTGCTGGGAAGGTCAGTCCGTGGGCACAGGTTGTTGGAGAGCACTACAGAGTTTCAAACAAACAAAAAAAAAATACAGAGCTTCTGTAGGTGACACAGCCACTCTGGTCTCTCCATGCACACTACTCACTTGGAGGCCTTTACTTTCTGCCTTGCTCTGTTGGTCCACAGAAGCTTTCTTCTTATCTTTTTGTTTTGTTTTCACTTCCTGGCGAGTTTATTACTGGAGTTATGATATTTTGGTATTAACATTAACTACTAAGCATCACATTCATTTAGTTTAGTTTAAAAAAGTATGTTTCCTCTCTGTCACCACTTCATCCCTATTTAACCACATTTCCCATTTCTCACTTCCACTAAAGCAGTTTGTGTAGTCAATTGCCAAATCTGCATTACTTACCTTTACAGGAAAGACATGTCTTGCTTCGCTCCTAATTATAAATCAGATACTTTTTGAAAAAAGTGTTCTGACATGGGGCAAGCTAGTGGGAGCTTTCCTGTTTTCTTTACTGTTTCTTTTTCTCGCCCTTCTCCCCAGCATCACAATCCCAGGAAATTATTTTCTGCCTCTGTTCCCTGACGTCTTATGCAAGCACACTGAGGCAGTGAATCCATTAATGTTTCTGGCTACATCTACCTATGCTGTCAATAAATCATGTTCATCACATCTCCTTCACTGACCCCCTGTTCCTTACATACCTGAATACTTTCTTATTATTTATGATAACCTCTGCAATCTTATTGCATTTTTTACCTGTTCTTGCCTTGTCATTGTTTTGCTGTCTCATTTTGCAGCCATGCTCAGAACCTCTTTTTAAAAATCTCATATGCAGCACTTCTCACATATTTGTTATATATTTGTTCATTAATCATTGGCCTTGGAGGAAAAATGCTCTTCTTCACTTTTTCCCTTTTGGAGCTAAATCACCGATCTCTCCATCTTTGCTTCCTTCTAAAATACTCTATCAATGTTAATACCAAAATATCATTTTCATCTGAACTCAAGTTGACCATAGGATTATACTCCTTAACAACAGAAAATTAGCTTGTCAGGAACAAAAGAAATTAAAATAAAGAATGAAGATACACAATATGGGGTTCCATGCTGAAAACTGCCTGCTAGGCTCCTATGTTCTGTGGGTACTACCTCCGGACAATTTTCTAGGTCTAATATAATTAAATCTATTTCTAGGCTTTACCATCTAACTTTTTCATTTACTTTGAGATTTGGTCTCTGCATTATATCTCCTCATTGTTGTTCCTCCCCTACCTCCCCATGTCTTCATATAAGTGGAAAGAGTAGGTAGAATTTTTCACACGAGTAGAGATAGAGACACATGGACATACACGGGTTGAGCTACCCCCTGATATTCAGACGTAGGATTCTGTTGGTGTACTAGAACTAGAGTGCCTCATACATCAGAATAAAGGCCATTTTCACAGCATTCACGCCAAATTTGCAGATGCTAGTCTTTGTAACCACCCATGCTGCTGAAGGCTAATGAGAACTAAATGCGTATTCCAAAGCGTGAGGGAGTATCCTAAATATAACTCCTCTGACAACATTATACACTGATGTGTCTTTCAATACCCACAGAAAAGGGCAGCTGCTCAAGCTAATACTGCTTATGTGTGAACAAACTTCCCGTATTGTATTTTCTAATTTTCTTATTCTGGTATTTCTTGTGAATTTGGGAAACAGCCTTTGACTTGGTTGCAAGTACAGCTGCATTAGGAACTACTAATGTAAGTAGGGTTTTCTCTGTGTAGACCAAGATACACCACCAACTACCGACATATTTTCAAGAACTATTGCACACTCTTTGCAATACTTGATCAGAAAGCAATGAATAATTTTATATTGTATGTTCATATATATGTATGTCTTAGGACACTCTCTTTTGCTAGATTTTCCTTCGTAGTAATGAACGAGCAACAAAAGCGGGCAAATTTAAAAGGAAATGGTTTCTTACTAGAATTCACCGGGAACAATTCAATTGAGTGATCTAGTTGGAGCAATGCCTTTCATCAACACTGACACTCTTTATTGATAGGTACTGAAACAGAGTGCAAGGGAACAGCCCTATCCCAGACAGCCAGAAGCCCAGTGGATATGGCAGTAATGAAGGAAGTAGGAGACACCAGTCTGAGTCCCTGCTTTGCCTAATATAATCAGGGACTTGGCATCCTACAACCTAAACAGTTGCCCTGATATTGCAGGCTGAGTGTAAGCTTCATCTGGCCCCTTATAGATGCCTTCAATACAGGCTTCTACATCTGAGCTCATCATCCATACTGCCTTATGGCTGCTGGAGAGAAGCAGGAATTTTTAGCACATGTTATTTAATCCTAAGTATGACTGTTGCTCTCCATCAGCTGTAAGTGGAGCCAGAGGGAGTGAATCAAATGGAGAGGTCTACCCTGCACACCCTGCAGCTGAGGAAGAGCCACCCCACTGACCACTCAATCAACTCTACAAAATGAAACAGTTTGAGGAGAGAAGATAGATAAGCTCATTCCACCACTTATAGGTAGTCACCTGCCTGGACCAGTGGCTGTCTTCTCCAGGTGCTTGCTGCTGCAGTCCTCCAAAATCATCTGCCCTTCTCTGTTGCATGCAGGCCACTTTCTCTTTGAGAATTTTCTGGACAATGCCATATCCTGGTCTGCTTGCCTGCTTGCTTTTCTTGCTCTAACCCGAAGTCAGTGATATACTTCATACCTGTCAGCTCATCCTCTAGGATGTCCACACCAGGTCATGTGTTCATATTGTAGTTACCACTGAATTTTTCCTGTTGTGGTTATATATACTAATTTCCACGCTCCCCTGAAAGGTTTCACTGGCTAGTCTGTTTTGGGAAAAATCAGGTACTGCCAAATAATTTCCTTTAATTGACAAAAAGTTTAATATTTTCCATGCTAGGGGCTTGTCATATCACCTGTGGGAGTTAGTGGTTTTTAATACTTATCAAGTAAGGCATTTTTTCCTCATCAACTGCTGCTAAAAGAGAAGGGACAACCCCTCTCTTTCTTAATGCTGCCATTTCCTAACCCAATCAAATCCTCTTTCTTTCCTGCCTTTTGAGACAAGAAATAGTTTTCTTTTGTGTTTCTGCTTTTGCCACAGAGACACTTATTTCTTCAGACTACTCATGCCATAAGAAATAGAAGGCTATGTTTTAGAAGTTCTGGAACATCAACTGATACACCTGAGAGGGACAAGGTGTAAAGGTATTATTACAGCTGCCAGGGACAGCCAGCGACAGCCACATAACGTAGAGCAGTGTCAGAGCTGCTCTAAAATATGCAGGTGTTCATGACCCCCACTGAACTCTCCATTAGCCAAGGATCATTGCCGCTATTAGCCTCTGCTGCTGTATTACCCCTCTATGCTGAACTAGGATGAATTTCAATTACTGCTCCATTCCCTTCCTTCTTTTATGGCTTCTTTCAAGAAATATCCCGTATCACATTTCTAACACATTACAATATTCCAGTCAAACTTCATTAGGGCAACTTGCAGTTGCTTATCTCCTTTCTTCTTGTGTCAGGAGTGTTTGTGTTGCCTCCTCTTGAGCATTTTCTTTCTAATGATAGATGGTGTCACTGGATCCTAACTACTCCCCAACTTCAACTTAATTGATCAGACTTGGCACGTTTCCTAGAATTAGGACCTAAATAGCCTCAGTCTATGCAAGCTTGGCTGTTCAGCTAGCCATGTGCGATGGCCATCTTGCATTACTTCTGGAAACCCATTCCTCCGCTTCACTTCTGCATCGTGGCCGTCCCAATCAATAGCTGAGTAATTAAAATCCCCCGTGATCAATGTTCTAGCTGTTTTACAGACTTCTCTTATCTGTAAAAACATTTCCCAACCTACTTTCTTTGCCTGCCCTGGGGGTCTGTAGCAACATGCAGGAATAACATGACTGCATTCATTGTCCTTCCTCAGCTTCTGCCCAAAGAGCCTCTGCCTGACAGGCAAAACATTTGTAGTGTTTCCTGCTCTGGACATGGATATATACTGCTGCCTCTGCTGTGACTGAAGAACACAGCCTGTCCCCATTAATAAACTTTGCATCTCCCTACTCCGTTCTCAGTTCCTTTTAGCTCACACATTCCAGGAATATCACGCTTAGCCTTGGAAGTGCGTGTTTCCAATTGGTGACCTTATTAATATGCTTACAGCATTTGTATAGAAGATATTTTCTCCTCCCACCTTTGCTTTACATTCTCATTATCTCCTACAACGACAACCAGCGGATACATTACTGCGAGATCCATGCATTCCCTCCTTTAAATTTTTCTCCTCCCACACCACTAATCTAAAAAAATGGCTAGATCATTTCCTTATTAGTGGACAATCTGTTTGCTCCCATAGGGTTGGGAATAATACAGGCCATCTCTCCTTTGCCATTTAGCTTTCTTTGTTTTGTTGTTTATAATTCCCCAAACCTCTTGCTTCTCCCCCCCAGCCCCCCCTTCTATTCATTTATCTGTGGTAAAATGGACCCCTTACATACCAGAAAACACCGTTACACTGCCGCCTTCTTCCACTGGCTAGCTAAGGGGTGTAAGGCTTTCTTTTTACAATACCTGCATGCTTTCCCTCTACATCATTTATGAAAATCGCCATCCATTATGCCAGACTCTTTAAAACTATTTCATCTTCCATAGCCCACTGACTAAAAATCCCCTGCCCCTTCTCCTGGAAGCGTTTGACTCATGTGCGGTTGTGCGAGGATTTGGTGTTTCAACAGCAGCGACTATCTGCAACATCAACTCCGCCATCAACACTTCTCTGATCTAATTTTGCTGCAGATTTCCCCATGCTCATTTCATCATTTTGTGAGATCCTGTCTTCTGAATCGTTAAAACTCTGGGAAACGTACTGGGTGCTGGCACAAGCCCCCCCTCTCTTTATTACATTTCTTCCCTCCTTTACTGCCTCTTCTCAGTTACCCAGCCGCTGCCCTTTACATCCTCCTGCTTCTGCTGGAACAGGGCTGCTTCTCCTGCACGAGGCTGTGCTTCCAATGCACTCATCCTGCAACTCGCTCACAGCTGGTTCTCCTCCTCCTCTGTCACTCCTTCGGAGTATGAAACCAGCCATCTGTCATCACTGAACCTCTCATATTCATTGATCTTCCCCAGCACATCAACCTGTCTTTCTAATTCCGCTCTCCAGTTTCTTAGAGCCACAGCTAACTGGCAGTGCTCATACATACATACGTGCGTGCACACACACACGCAGAGGATTGTTCCGTCTTTTCCTGTCCCCACATTCAAAACAGACATCAGCTGAAAAAAGGTCTTTTTAGCTTTTGGTTTCTGAAGCCGGGGCAAGTAGAGGATGATTGCGATCCAATTACAGACAAATTGCACATTATTTCATGAAATAATGGAGAAACAAGAACCCCAAAATACCATAAAACATCCCTGGTTATTGAGGAATTGCATTTATGAGGAGTGGTGGAAAGCCAAGTGCCACTGCTCCTAGAGAAGGGGCTGCTATGAGTTACAGAGCTCCTCTTCCCTTCTAGCACGCAGCGCAGCGCAGGGTGGGGTACAGAGACAGAGCTGTGCCCTCTCCTGTTCCCCTCTGACCGGTACAGATCCATTCCCTTTTGACACCTTCCCCAACTCCCTGTCTAGCTCTACCCGTGGTCCATTTTCTTACCCTTTGATTGTAAGCTCTTGTCCAGTGTATAGAGCCTAGCACGGCAGGAGCTGCCTCACGGCTAGTGCTAGTAGCCACATTGATGCAAGAAAAAAAACAACGGTAATAAAAATACTGACATCCAGCCTCTGAGGTCAATCGTCCCACAATGTAATTAAAATCAGGAGGAGCTACTACTGTTTTCTGGTTTACAGGGTTTTTTTGGTTTGGAGCTCTCCTAATAACCATTGCTTGGATTCAAACAGTCCTTGTTCTACTAACTCAACCCCAGGCTGCTCAACAGGGAAATCAGGCTGGCTGAAAGTTGCATACAGGCGTTCTGGGTTCTTGGATCTATTTCTCTTAAAGGGTGTGATAAAGTCCTCTGTTTTACGGGTACAGTTCTGCTGAAACCAATCAGACACCAGGATGACATCTACTTCTGTTCCCAGACAGCACGGAGACTTTTATGTTTTTGAAACAAAAATCCATGAAAACGTGATCCGTCTTCTTTCACCTGCCACTAAACCACACTGCAGAGTCTAGTGTTTTCCTTACAACTGATGACATCAGATTAATAAAATCTACAGAGGCGATGCAGCTCACATCAAGCCTCATGGGCCTGTTTGTAATCATTGCAAAGTTCTTCTGTGTCAGCCTGCCTGCTGCATACGAACATTATACCCCTCTGTGAAAAATCCCTGTGACATTTTGGTAGAAGATATTTACTGCACACAAGCAGCGGATGATTGTTTTTTAAACCTTGGGTATCTTGTCTGATTGTATTTATTTTTTTCTCAAAATGCCAAAACTGATTAAAACATATGATCAGCTAATCTTTGTCAAATTCCATCATTATGGTAAGAGGCCTTTGCAGTTGCATAATGGAAAAAAGGGACATTTTGTAATACCCAAAGCCCTTGTTTGTACATCTATGCCTTGTCTTACTTCCTCTTGAACGTTGGCCTTAACTGGTACCTTGCTAATTCACCTACAGAAACTCGGAGAAAAAACTGAGCATATGAAGAAGATGTTTTTTTGATGTAATCCAGCTTGTTTACAAAGTATACACAGAAAGTCTTGTTTCTTTGAAAGAAGTTGTGAGAAAAAGCAACTTCCCCGTTCAAGAATTTAAGCCTGCCTCTCAGCAAGGGGTCTGGCCAATGGTCCTTCTCTCTCTTCACTGCCTTCCAGGGCTACCTCACCCTGCTTCTCCGACCTCTCACTGCCCTCCCACTCTCTGCTCAACACCCAGGTCCTTACATTTGCAATGAGAAAATGCTTTGGCCTGCATGGATTCAAGTTGATTGGCTTCCCCTGAAGCCTAATTCCTTAGGTGAAGTCTTTCATTGTCCTCATCTATCTTTCTTCATAAGGAAACCTTTTCTTCTATGTAACACCAGTGATATGTGGCTAGCAAGCCCATTTGATTTAACGAGGTCAGCAACTGCCTGCAGATGAAAGACAACTTGATTGCAGCCATTAGCACATTCCAGCATGACAAACACATATTTTAAGTGAATGTTTTAGTAAAAGGTGCTGGATTAACATTTCTCTAAAGTGAGGTTCTTTCTTGACCTACAAAGTCACTCCTACACACGCATTTTGTGCATTTTGCTCTTGCCACCTATTCCTGCATTTGGCAGCCCCCATGGCCACTTGAAGGCTGCCTGTCTTTGCGTCTGTACAGCTCTTTCTGCTGGGAGGCGCACAGTTGCATCTCGAACTGGGTCAGGGAACCGACCTGGCTGAAAAGCAACAGGAAAAATAAAAGATTGTTTTCAAGCAAATCATTTTTCTGAGCTGGTTCACCAGACCCCATAAGAACCATGGACTATGGCCGGGGACTTCACTCTGCCATAAGACTGCACTCTTGTACGAAGCCCTATGGAAGTTTCAACTAGTCAAAGTCAAATTCTGCCTCATCCCACCCCAGCTCTTGCCCCTTCTCATGTGGGTCACCAGGTGGTGGATGCCACTAAAGACACTGACACATGTCCAGTAAGAACCTGTCATTTTCCACTTATTTCTTAGAGTAGTCTGATAGTTGGCTTTGATTTAGACTGAATTCGAACAAATGACAATTTCCTCCTTCTCACTGATTTCTAATAAAACCTTTTTACCAAATTTCTGTTCTCACATTGAAGACCAACAGCTTCTGACCTTTTCTGCAGATTTTCTGCTGAAGTCTGATTTCATTTCAGCTCCTTCAGGAAAGCCAAGGAGTCAGCTCCTGAGCAGTCATACAATTTGGCTGACAAAATTGCTCCATGCTTGTGGATGGTGACATTCAAGCAGTAAGAGAACTCTTGCAACAAAATACAAATGGGACAAAAAAAAAAAAACCAGATAAGAACAAAACCCCAGTCATGACCAAGATTATTAGAGACATTATAAGCAAGGATAACACGCAGTCACCATGTGTGTCACTCACAGAAACATTGCCCGTGTCCATACCTAATCTTTCCAGCTTGGATGTGCTGAGCTTCTTCAGTCAAAATAAACAAGAGTCCCAAAACTGTTATAACCAGTTAGAGGAAACTTTCCTCAGCTCTTCTTAGGCCTATACTGGATTTTCTGCTGGGATGAACATCAGGTGCTCAATTAATTTGCCTAATGTAGACAGCTCATGCCATGGGAGATGTTGTAAGGTATTCCACCTGGTGGCCACTGCTGCTCCAGAGGCATGTGGGTCTCTCATAGGTCCATTATGCCAGCTGGCCCTAAGGAGATATTTCAGATAAACATGGGTGTCTTAAATGGCAGAGTACGACAGGATTTAAGCAACTGAATTTCTGCTGCATTTAGATGCCTGTTGAAGCACAATGTAGCTGTGAGGGAGGAAGCACTTCCACCTTTGTTTCCAGGCTCGGGTATGTACTGTGGCAATGGGTACACAAGGGAAAGCCACAGGGAGATGTGTTGTGAACAAGTTGTGCCAAGGGCTCTTTCACAACTCATCAGCCAAGCAAAATTGAACAACAAGAAATTTGGGAACTGATTCTTTTCTATAGCTGCAATTCACTCACTTCCTCAAAGGCTGAGCATGGCAGAAATTAAGCCAGCTCTAGCACCATGAATACTTGTTTGGCTCAGGCCCAGCCATCAAAGAGTGAAGCAGGGCCTTCTGTTAACTGAGGACTAGCCCATCACTGTCCTGCCTTCATGTCAGCAGAGAACAACCTTGCTTCTGGGGATCCTCCCCTGGGATTGTCCTCATTTTCTGTTGCATTAGAGCAAGGATCTCAATGACTTTGAGTATGGCACTGATATCTTAAGGACACTGCAAGATGCTGTAGTCTCCCAGTCTACTGCTTCCACCCTTAAGAAACAAGGTGCAAACTTATAGCTCCCGGAAATCCAGTTCATCAACTCACACATGTATGCAGACTTAAGTGGCATGCTCTTTACTGAGAATTAATAGCAGCATTGCCGTTCCTCACTTCTTCCTCTCCCCATACACTTATGCTTCCCTGCATGTTACAGAAAAGCTTACCTTTCATCACTCTGCATTGTTACTCTACCTCACTTGCCCTTGAAAGCTGGAGACACAACTGAGCTTCTTGTAATTCAAGGAAATAACCTCACTGCAGCGACATTCACCCAATAGTGCACCTATAACTGATGAACACTGCTAGGACTCACTGCTCAGGGAAAAGACAGAAATACACGGGCTGTGGGTGGTGGAAGGGAGGTAGCCGAAGCTGGGAAGAGCTGATGGGCGGAATAGGCTGCTGAACAATTTAATTGCTTTTTCTGTGGTGGAATATGCAGTGTAGCAACCTTAGCTC
This sequence comes from Burhinus oedicnemus, assembly GCA_008921705.1. Taxonomy (NCBI): domain Eukaryota; kingdom Metazoa; phylum Chordata; class Aves; order Charadriiformes; family Burhinidae; genus Burhinus; species Burhinus oedicnemus. Next base: position 758,049 of record VFFE01007208.1, read on the forward strand.
AGCTACTGACTTTTTTCTGTGCAATGACATATATAATTAAACATAGGTAGTTGCACACTTAGTTCTGCATTATTTAAATACTCCGTTGTAGAATATTGTGTCATACTTCATTTCCACACATAAAGAACAAACCATATAACTCATGTGGGTGCCAGAGATCTCAAACGACTAGTCTCTGTAAACCCTGGAGGGAATGCTAAATTGAGCTGAAAACTTCCATTCCAGCATTATGCATCCACTTTCCCTGTTAACCTGTTTTTCCCTCAATCAGAGGTTTTTGGTTTTGCTCCAGGCAATACCTTCTTAGGAAGGAGAAAGTATGTGATGAGATTATGAGATTCCTGTCCTGATTTTAAAAGCTATCCAGAAAGAGAGTGTGGGAGTACACAGACTGGAAAACAATGAATTAAAAAAAAGTAAGGGTGAAAACAATTCAGTAGATTGCAGTGGCTCAAGGATTTGTTCCGCTCCAATATCTAGAGTCATGAGGGGAGGTAAACACCTAAGTAGAGGCGTCTGTCTGGTGTATAAAAGATCCTCCTCACATCCTCCATCTGCTTTCAATGACTTGAACATACATCTTCTAGTTCCCAGAAATTTGTGCTAACTGGTGGCCTATAAAGCAGGCTAGGACACTAGGAATACTCTGTTAAAGCTGTTTCACTACATGTGAAAGACACTGGTATTCACTCATCTGGAGGAAGAAAGGAGCATGACTCTGAAATTCCCTGGTCACATTGGACTCCTAGCCAGTGTTTTGGAACAGATAAAGCAGAGATGGGACTCAGAGAATATCTTCTTGTATTTAAATTCAATGCAATGCATATGAATAGGAGCTGAGGCGTCCACTCAGAGTTTTTCATGTTGTATGAGTACTCACGCAGAGCAAATGAGGACTCATGTAGAGTCAGTAACTCGTACCTCACTCTTATAGCCTAATACTTTGCTTAAAAGACTTCTGAGAACTTCAGATGTTAAAAAATTACTTCTAAAAGTGGCAGTCTGAAGTTCCTGGATGAAGAAAACACATTGTAATTTCAGCTGTTGGTCATCTGCTTTTCAAGACAGCCAGCATTGCTGGTTGTACTTTCAAGGCAACCATTACAGGGATGGAAAGACACATTGGTTAATAATGTGAAACCAGGCCTGGAGGCACCGTGTTACTCCAGGGAATGATACACGGTAGCAATACAAACTCAAGTAATAGGGCAGAAAAATACTGTCAGATGAGGAAATGTTTGTGAGAATTGGGTATTGGCTTAACAGTTCATGAAATCCTTCATAGTCTCATCATTGTTTCCCATTACTTGTCTCAGCCCAGTCTCGGCCAAGAACAAGAGGCTGCAAAGCACTTTCCCAGAACCAAGAACACCAAAATACTTCTCGGTTCTAGTAGTTCATTTCTATTTTACTTTAGAATAGATCTGAAGTGGTTGCTTTAATGGGAGTGAAAGAATGTGAACAGAGGATGAAATGGAAGTGTGGCAGAAGTAAGTACAGCTGCCTTAGACGCTGGTGAAAACCCTGCAGTAGGAACAGAAATAAAGTCATAACAGAAGGTATGAGAAAACAGCCAAAAAGTCTCCGTGTTGGTTTGGATGACAGAGATTGCACAGAGCTCTTCCCACAGAAAACTGTACGTGCCGATCTCTTTAGCACTCCCGACTTACAGCTAACACGGGTCATCAGCAGACAATTCATTTTTGGACAAATCATGATAAATTTCCAAAGCTATGTGTAGGAGGAACAGGACTGAGCAAGGCTTGTGTGTTAATCATCATTCTGACAAAAGGCATCTATTTGATCTTTAATACTTGGTCACAGGCTCCACGTGACACGGTGGACGTTACAGAGAGATGATGAGTTTGAATCTTATTTCATTATCCATGTGCTCATGTGTAAGGAGAGACAGTTCATACAGCCATCTGGTCTCACTGTGCAGTCATGCAACAGTTTTTCAGATCTTTGTCTTCTGATTGGCTTTCTTTCACTCTAATTTTCTTGTCTTGTTTGAACTAAGAAGGACAAATGACTAGAAAGCCATGTTCGCTTTTGTCAGTCAGCTCACAGTGTCACCGGAACGTATTTATATTGGTATCAGCTATAGATCAATTTGCAAGTACGAAATGGAACAAAACAGCCTGAGACCGTCCCCAAAAGGGCTAAAGAGAGTTATTTTTCCTTTTCCTCCCTTTTCACCTGCACTCTATCTTGGCATATATGCTTAAAGAGAAGTAAAAAATGGTAATAAACCCAGGGTATATAAAAGTTTTTCAAAGCTGCAAAGTGATATGAAGCAATCCATATTTTGACTCGTGTCCATCTTCCACTTTGTAATAATAAGTAGATAATGTCTCTTATCGCACCTCTTGCCTTTGTTTTGCAGCTAAAACCCACTCTGGTCCCCAGTTCGCGCATGCAAAGGAGCTGGTACAAATAGTAGGCCTGATCCCACACACACATAGTGAGCATCCACACACTTGAGGTCATTCTTACCAGATGTTAGAACTAATCAGTGCTTTCACAGCTTTTGGGCTTTTTTACTGGCTGCTGCACTCAGTCTATTAAAGTCAGCTAAAACAAAGCAGGTTAGCATGCTGAAGTCCCCTTTCAGCCTGACAGGGAAAGCCTTCGAGGGCAAGTGTTTTGTGTTTCCCACTCTGTATCTCAAAATTCTGCAGCTTCTCAGACTTCCAACCAGTCTTAACTTCATCCTGAATCAAAAAAAGGGTACTAAGAAACCTGAGCTGAACACATAGATTTGTCCAAAACAACTGGCTACATGCAGACCCTACGGGGTATCCAGGAGCAGCCTATATTCTCTCCACGCACTTTCTGTGCTGGATAGACAACTCGCTAACAATTTGTATGCCGGTCGCTTTAAGGAGAGGAAAGGGAGGGCTCAGGGATGAAAAGAGACAACCAGAGGGTTATAATTCAGACTTTCACAGAGCTTTTAGACTCAGATGCTCCTGAAATTCATTTGTAAAACGATGTGAACTTTCTCACTGAAGGAATATCAGCAGTGATACCATTGTGGGGGAAAGAAAAGATCTCAAGCTTTGAAAATACGACCGTAAGTGCTCTGCTGAATAGTGTTCAAGTGGGTTTGAAACTAGGCAAAATGAGTTTGTCTGTCCCTACTTAAAACCACAGATTAGATAAGTATGAAAATATTTTCTCCATGAAGCTATCAGCACTTGGCTTCTCTTTTAATTATAGTCAAATAATGTAACAAAGGGTAATTTCCATAACATTTATTCTAACCATTTTTTACGTTTCACATCACAAAATTATTCTCAACTTTTATCAGGGCATGTACAACACCTACCACCTTGCACCTTACCTTGATGCTGTTTCCTCTGAAAGAGCAGCAAAAGAGAGATACCTATTAGCTGCCTAGCATTTTGTCTTCGGAGGGCTGTTCAGGAAGACACTGTAACTCTTGGACACCACACTCTTAAATACAGCTGCACAGGTCTTTGCTGATAAGCCATCTCACAATCTGGACTGAAATCACTTGGTTCTGAGAACGTCTTAACTGTATTGTCTCAATTTCCACTTCTCAGCCTGGCACTTCTTCAGTCGTACGCACACTGTTCACTCTGGATTATTCATAGTGAGTAGACAGCTGATCCCGAGAATCACACCAGTTTTCTTCACTAGGAGACTATCATGAAAAATGAGGAAGACCAAAACTTGTTGTGCCCGCCCTGAGTTGTGTCCTGTCTTCTCCCAAGACTTGAATCAGGTGCTCCTTCTGAGCCTGAACAAATGATGGCTCATGTCTCACACATGGAGCCTTATTCCAGCCATGAGAGAACTTTAAGTTAACAGGGAATGCCAGTGAAAATATTGGTGGCATCATTTTTAGGGGACAACGTTTGAAACTAAAGAAATTATATCCTTGAAACAAAAAGGGTGAGTGAGGGGTCTTCTACATTACTATTTAGTGAAATGTAATAGAAAACCAAAGCATGAAATATTTATAAACTTTGCTTTGAAGACCCCTATAAAACTGTTACTGAGTATATTTAAAATGAATATGCAGTCTGTGATTTCAAAGCTTACTGTATCAGGTCCTCAAGGTCTTTTAAAACAATTCATTTTCATTTCAGATATGAAAGAGAAAAATGAATGTAAGAAGTCTCAAAGAAAGCTCAAATCTTTGCATTTCAGGTTATGGTTTTGGTTTGCTCTTTTTTATTGATCATTTATGTACTAATTCTAAAATGTATTGCTCATATTTAATGTCATACCCTAGAAAAGCAGTTCATGTAGGCTGCATTTAAGGCAATACTGTATATTTTTTAAACTCCTATGATGAATTTGGGACAGTTCCTATAATTTTAAAAAAGCAAATGCATCTAAAACACATTGCTCAATATTAGAAATACTGCTATCTAGCAGACATCTTCTCAAGAAACTTCTGCTCTCAAATGTTATTTTTATTGTTGTTAAAGCTGAACCCAATATAATTGTCCCCTCCATTACAGTAAGAACAGTGTCCCTCAAGCAGCCTGAGCCAGTGGCAACAGACTTGTCAAAATGAAAATGTTTTATCTCAGGTCTGTTAAAAGGAGTGAAAGAAACATTTAAATTTGAGACAAAATCTCCCACCACTGCTTTTTCAAAGGAAACCCAATCATTTGCAAGACAAATCACCATTTTTCCAGAGCAGATAGGGATTTCCTTTCTGAAAGGATATTAAACTCTTAAAACGCTATGCCCAGTCTGAAGCCCCAAACTGCTCTGTTCACAGCACAGCATCAGAGAAGCAGTAGTTCATTGTTTAATGGAAACAAAATCCCCAGCAAACTAGGGCTGTTCATACTCCCTTCTCAGAGCTTTCTTAGGAGCTTCAAGATATTTTTCTGCTGATGATTTTGTTCATTTCCATCTGGGAGGCATGGATTTATTTTTCCGTTTTCCGAAAGGAACTGGAGTGAACATGGCTGTTTATTTTTCTACTTAGATAGTGCCTTACCATGCCAAGACAACTCTGAGCACCAGCCTCATCAATTAATATCAGCACCACTCTGAGAATGGTGTTTGCTAAGAAACTGTTGCTACAGAACAAGCAAAATGAGGACAAAACATTGGGCCAAATGCTAGAGGAGGCAGAGGGGAGCCAGGATCTGTGGATCCTGGCCCAGGGAGCGCAGACGGGGGAGCGCTGACTCCCTGGCATACTCCCCTCCTCTGCAGAAACCCCCCCCCGGGCTTTGGGCTCTACACCTGGGTAGGAGGGGCTGCACTGGGATGCCGTTCACACACCATATGGAGCCTTCCTCAATGTGCAAACCAGCATAGCAGAACGCTGATTCAGCTGGGGCTGTGAAACCACACCTTGAAAGAGATCTGCGGTACTTTGTGGCATTCCTTCGTCTAACCAGCAAGCCTTAGAAGACACCCTCAGAAATACCTTCACGCACCAGCTGCCCTCCTTATATGCAGTTCATCTTCCCAGGTTACACGTCGGATACACTGGAAGCCTTAATCGCTGCTGCTGAAATGCTGCTGAACTGACAGCATTTGGACAGAAAGTGTGCACTTTCTGTGACATTTGCCACGGTGTTTTTCCTCATCTGGATGGAAGAGGAGAGGTTGCTCAATGGACTGTCTTTTCTCTGTGTTGGCACGCTTGTATACATGTACGTGTGACTCCAGCTATATTTCATCTGTGTATTTCTTTTCCTTTCTTTGTGGTTCCGTGTTCTCGCAGCAGTCCCACCACAAGCGCTACACTACTGACCTTTAGCAATTGCTTTTCTTGATCTCCACAAGTAACAACGCAAGGTATCTTTTTTATGCCATCTGCAGTGGTGAACAGCAAAGAGAAAACTACACGCTTTGACCAGTGAGGCATAAATGCCTTTTAGGGCCATAATTGTGAGAGTGTGCGTGATGACAATCAACTGCTCATGGACGGGTTTACAGACTAAGTAGCAAGGCAAAAAAAAAACCAACAACAAACCAAAAACACGAACAGAGAGAAGAGGATAGGAAAGAGAGGCTAAAAAGCAGGAGAAAATGATTTAAGACCCCACAGAAAGGTACTGAAAGAGCCAGAGATAAGACTCATTTCTTACCTCCCGGTTCTATGCTCTGTGTATTGTAGCACACAGGCTTGGCTGCTTTGCTGCTACAACACAGCGCTCATTGTACACTTCAAAGTTGACAGTAATATTTTTTCTGCTACTTTACACGAACCCATAAAAAGGAATTTCTCTGCCCGAATGTAAAAACTATTATCAGGCATGCAGTTGACCAAACTCTGCCCAGATGTTGCAGCGTGGTTGCAAACTATATGTCAGCTGTTCTTTTTGCTGCTCACCATGCAGCCAGCCTGTTCATCTGGCCATATGGAAGATCCATGGGAAAAAAAGAAAAGCTATTTGTGCATTGGTATTGAAAGTCGGAATAATACCGCCTTTAAGATTTAATGGGTACTCAAGCTGGCTTACAAATAACCTGCTTTGTCTGCATTATTTTGTCGGCATCTTTCCTTATGAAAAACAAAGAATAGAAAAGAAAGATCAAAGATTGTAAATGCAGCTTTGTTTTGAAAGCCAAAATGCCTTACTCCCTTCAAACAACAGGGAAGGCTTCTACGTACGGGCTTCAGGCTCGCCCTGCACCTTGGCCCGCTGCAGTAGGTGAGGCCTCCCCGAGAAGTATTTCAGCTCCTCATGCCTCCCCACATTCTCTCCTTCCCCACAGACACAGAGCCCGGCAAAGCCCGAGGTTCAGTCCTCCTCCTGCCTGAGGTCACCCTGTCAGCCCGCCTGGAAAGACTTCTGCACAACAGAAATAGCAGCGGTTCCCGGGGGAAGGGGAGCACACAAATTATGAGAAATGGATATTTCCTGTTAAACAGGATAAGACAGAAGTTTGTAATGTGATTCCCAGACATGACTGAAGCCAAGAGGAGATCTGAGGTGGCAACTCGAGCTTTTTATCACACAGCACTTGCACAGTACAATGTAGCTCACATCTCGTATGTGGAGGCTGATGTCTCGCAGGCAGGAGAACCACCAGGGCTTATGTGAACTGGAGCTGCGGCTACGCCAGTGCTGGGATTGGGTTGGGGAAGAAGCTTTCAGGGCCTTGGACAGCCCAAATTTAAGCAGCCAGCTTGGGTACCTACAGACTACGCCCTCTCAGAAGCAACTCAGAGTGCCTCAGTTGGGCTGGTATCCGTACTCACATGCTCACAGCACCGCTTGGAAGCCACTTTTTATCCCTGTTGACTGTTTGGGCAATCTAGGCTCATAATTTCAGCCCTAAATTCACAGTCTAAAGCTAAACTGCGCAAAAACATTTTCTTCTTTATGGTAAATGACTCACCACGTCCAAAGTCTGTGATTCTAACACCGGGAACCTGCAGGTACCAAACTCTCTTAGATACAGCCTTCGACAGTGCATGGTCGGGGAGGGGAGTCCTGCAAGAACATCTTTGCACACTGAGCACCTATTTGTATGCAGTTACCTGCTTTGCATGTGAAAGAGTGAGCCTGTGCATGGCTACACGGACGCACCTTCAGACGTTTGATAATTTGGCCCTGGCTGCGCTGTCAGCTGCTGTCACTTTCTGTTTAGCGCGGCGTTCATAAGGCAGCAGCTAATGGGGCGGGAGCATGGGGAGGAATTCTGGCAAAGACAAGTCGCCGGGATATTTATTTGGCCGTCCTTATGTAAAAGAGTGCAAAAATGGAGCAGTAAAATATTGTAAAACTTAAGCTGATACTTCCACTAATTCAAAGTGGCAGTTTTTAAATAGGGTTGCTTCTGTTTGTCACTTTCAATCATAGGATGCCGATAGTGGTACTTAGAAGGACTTAATAGTCTTAAGAAAACAAACCGGCTCCCTCCCCCAGACCAGAACAAACAAAGCCATATTGTCAAGCCTTGAGATACATCAAGTGTGCCGTACAGGGGGGTGGCCGCTCAGCCGACGCAAGCGAAAGTGACAACTTGTCAACTCTCTCGTCCTGTTCGCTTTGCGTCCTGCTCCGTTTCTTGTGCTCTCTTGCCTTTCCCTGTCTGCTCTCCCCCTGTTTCCACTCCCAGTCTTCAAAAGAAAAGGGCGCTCCCGTGTCGGCAGCTTTTAACCACATTTTATTTGCACACACCCTTTTCCTGAATTAAAAATAACTCGTTTCCCCCACTAGTTTTCACGTATCTACAGGACTTGTACCTTAATTGAAGCAAGGCACAGGCATGACTTAGGCTTACTCAGGAAGGGAAGGTCTTTTTGCAGGTAGGGAAGGGCAGAGCAGGAGGCGCAGTGCCTCATCCCCTCCACACAGGCCCAGCTGGAGGCTCCCATGCCATGTCCTCTTTCCCGGCGGCAGAACGAGCGCGTGCCATTTGCAGTCGTTATTTGCCAAGCCAAGAAAGCTGTGCAAGGCCCCCCGGGTGAGGGCCAGGGCCTTGGCTTCGTGCACAACCCTGGTCTTGCCGAAGAGTCAGTGGTGTGCCGCCTGCTCGGAGTCACACTACGTAGGGACCGCTGGGCAGCACCGGCCGCAACACCAGACGTGCACTTCACTTTCCACGTAGCCACTTCGTATTCATCGTTACACACCCCGCTCCCCCCACTCTGGCAGCAGCTAATTGCAACCCCAGTGCCTTCTCTCAGCGGCAAGCAGAAGTGGCAAATGAAACAGCAAATAAAGTTTGTTTTCCTTATGCTGGGCGGGCTTCCCAGATGGTAGTGCGGGGAGTGAGGCTCTGATCTGCCTGGAAGGACGTGCACAGGTAAAATCCAGGCACGTTCTCCCCAGTGTCCTTTGTCAGCTCCCTGCGTGACTTGTTGAGAATCGCTGCCGGAATGACTTTGCCCAGCAAAGGCAACAAACACTTGCAGGGACTGCCGTGGGAAACCTGCGGGCAGCGGGGCGCAGGGTGGGGGGGTCTCTCGAACACCGCCGAGGAGCAGTCTCAGTACGGAGAGCGTGCTGGTGGGGCTGGAGAGGGAGCACGCAGCTCGGAAACAGGGAGCTCACCTGAGAGAGGAGATAGGGGTCACTCCAAATCTCTTTCACATCAAACCTTTTTGCCTAATAAATAAACAAGCAACAAAAAAGCAGTACAGTTTAACAAAAGTTTCATTTTAATCAGAATAGAGAGAGGCAGATTTATACTCCAAAGCGAAACTAGGTCTAATAGCTAAGATAAGAAAGCCTGTATGTGTGCGTGCGTGTGTGCAAATCCAGGAGGGGGAGTCAGATAAGAAAGAACGATTAAGTTCTTGCCTGAAAGTAGTTAAGCTGTCATCTTAAGCTCGCTCTGTTAGAATTATTGCTGTTTATTCATAAGACCACTAAGGAACAGATGTTTACCTGGCCAAGCAAACCTCCTGAAAGGAAGATATCCATATGTGGCAGTGATCAGAGTGTGCTCTGATTCTTAGAAAAAAAGTTTTGTTTCCTGGTATTGGTTGAAGCTCAGTAAAAGAGTGGGAGGGAGAAAATAAAAGGTAGGTGGAGGAGCTGGAGAGGGAAAACAAAGGGAGGGAGTGCAAAAACACAAATAAGAGCCAAGGTGAAGTTATAAAAGCTAGAAGGAACTCAGGGACATTTCTTGAACATCAGTAAAAGCGTTTGTAAGAACGGCTACACAAGAGACAGAATCATTAAAAGAGCACAAGCAGGAAAAAGAGATTAATTTCTTTTTATAGTTTCTTTCTTCATGTTGTTTCAAGTTAGCAGGCAAAATGTGCAAGCAGCGTCAGTTCTTCTCTACTTCCTAATGCGTTTTCTTTGCTTAGCCTTTTGTCTTATTTATCTTATGGATTTAGAGCATTGGCATCCTTTTGTGTTGGTTTCCTGAATCAGCCTGTCTGCTACAGCCAGGGACAGGCACATCCTCCAAACACAGTCCAGAGTATAAACCAAAGAAAACACAAGAGACAAGAAACACATAGACTCACGGTTACCTTAGAAGTAACAGGAATTTCATCCTGTTTAATATCTACGGGGCTGCTCACAGGGGCTTGGGGTTGCTCCGGTCATGAGCAATCCGAACAAGTAAAAGAGCTAAAACTCAGAGGGGAACTGGGAACGAGGGAGGGGGGTACAGGGCTGAAGAAAGATTATGGATACCTGCACTAACTGGGGTCCTGCTCCCTCCGAACTCCACCTGGCAGCTCCAGAAGCGCACGGCCGAGGAAGTCCTGAGAGAACGTTTGCTGTTCGGCACTTCTCCTCACGCAGCGGGGAAGGAGGACATAAGCCTTTGTCCCACCAGCAACAAGTGTTCGGGACCTGAATAATACTGTGGGGAAGACTCAGTGACTGTGTTTGCACTCAGAATATTTTTAAATGAAAAAAGCTTATTATATTATGGCCTTGCATAATCATCCCTGGAAAAAAACGTTTATTCAATTACTACTTTGCAAGAAGCCTATTAAAAGGCAATAACCCAAAGTGTAAGTGAATTTTGAGTGGTTTTGCACCCAGCCAGGTCCTCTTGTGTTCAGAGGAACGAGCAGTGAAACTGTAGCCTAAATCATGTCAACCTGTTCTATACACTTTGCCGTCGGTTGGGTATTCCTTCTGCTGGAAAGATCACTAATTATCCGGTCAGCATTTGCCTGAATAAGGCCTCAAGATTCAGTCCAAAGACAGCAAATGTTCCTTCTTGATTATTTTTGCAAATTAAATGAGAAGAATTTAGAAAGAGAGCATATGAAGCTTATTTGTAAGACAGATGTTAAACAGACTAGCAGCTTCCCAGTATCCCTCTAATACTTATCCCCAGTACCAAAATATATTCCTAGCCTTTATAATGATACGGGAGTACTTAGGACTTTACTGATAATATCCTGAAAGACTTTACAGGTCAAGAAGCATGGCATTATTTATGCTACTAATAATATTTTACATCAACTTCAGGTCATTTTGGAGTGGACAGAATTTTTCAATTATTTTGTTCACTCAGAAATGCAGTTTCGAGTCAACTAAAAGTATTCATTAATATAAAGAGTCTCAAATGGGAAAAACAAAGGAACATTTTGGAAAATATGGGGATTTTTTTCTTTTCTTTTTGATGCAATGTTCTGGAACTAAAGGGAAATGCTCTTTTTTAAAATGAACTCAGAATAAAATGTCTCATTTTGAAATTCAAAACAGGTTTTAACACAATTTTTAAGAAGAACGTCTCTTATATCAGCTGATGTGAAATAATACTTTCTATCTTTTGGAGGTGCTTGGGACAGTAACCAAAAAACCCAGGTTTTCCTACAGCTCTGAGCCAGTTGAGCCTTTAAGCTGCCTTAGGGCAGGACTGTAACTTCCTTATGGTGAGCTTGGGGTGCTCCACCCCAGCAACATGGGACAGATGCGTGCCAGTCCCTTCCCCCACCATCCAAACCTACTTCACCTGCTCGCAGCAGGCTCTGAAGTCTATGAGATCTACCAACCGTTAGCACACAAGTTAATGAACATACATTGTCTTTCTTCCCAGCCCAGCCAGCAACAACAGTCATAACAGATTTCAAGATACGGCATATCAGAATCATAAAGCAACTATTTGTTAGCCCTGGAGTGAAGTCAAAATATTACTCAGCAATGTTAGGAATAAGCAACCAGTATCTGAACAATATTAGGACACTAAAATAGATTTATTAGCTTTTGCTTAATAAAGTGCATCTAGCCTTCTGAAAAGCAGTAATGTAAATAATAAGGGGGCATTCTATATAATTTTTTCTCATTGTGTGCCTTCCACATGACCTTTTGTTGTGTCTGCAGCCCCAAAGATGATTCTCCTCATTGCCAGCTGTGTCCGTTCATCCTAAGACTTGAAAATCTAGCTGCGATCTCTCTGCTATTGAGAGCCCCATCAGTGGTATGGTTTCCACTGTTCAGATCTTCCTGCGATCTGCACTGACTTGAAGGCCCAAGAGAGTCCTGTTTGCTCTTCCACGGCTGCGCTGGATGTTTAAACACAAACAGGGATTCAGCCACACAAGACCTAAGTCATCATCCTACAATTTGGCACATAGTCTGCTTTCACTATGGTGAGTACAAGGGCACCGTTTTTACACAGCTGCTTTGTTATATTTTAAACCAAAGCATCTTTTTACAGGGAACAGAAAGAATACATGCCGGGTCTTTGGCTGCTGTAAAGGAGCATAGTTTTACTAACCTCAGCAAGGTCCTACCAGTTTACACAAGCTGAGAAACCAGCTCAGAAACCCAGGGAATGGGCACCATGAAGGAACATAAGAGACATTTTTTAGGCTCAAACTTCAAAACACTAAGTGTGCAGTCTTAACTGAAGTGAGTCACTCTTCTGACATGCACAGGGCTCTAAGAAGCTCCACAATCCATAATGAACTTGTCCAGGCTCAGAACATTTAACACTGAATCTGTCACAGATCAGATTACCACACTGTCCTACTTCTGAATACACGGGGACATTATCGTAGCATTCTTACATGCCCATCTTGAAGACGATAGCCAGGGCTGTCAGCATGCAGAGGTGATGGATGATGTTTCGCTAAGGGGATGGCACTCCCTGAGGAAGAATTCCTGAGACCCAGAGATACGGACAACATAGATACATGTTGCTTGCAATTGCCAGCAAAACCAGAAGCTTCAGTTTATTTCTTTTCCCATTAGTTCAAATAACTTGATTCTTAATTCTGGCCAGTAATCGTGCAAAAATAAAGTATTCCATCTGTAGCATTATTGTAATATAACGGATAAATGTGCTTTCTGTCATATAACTACTACTGTATTCTGTAAAGGCTGGACTGAAGCACATAGTAAACCAATTTAAAAAGTGAGGAAACCCAGAGAAAATAAAGATGAAATTTTTATAGTGAGGGTTTATTTAGACACACAAACACAGATGAACTTTTGCATACCTCTGAGTTGATACCTTTACCACGACCATTGAAACTACTGTCTTGCATTTGCCAGTGGCCCAGCTGATGCTCTTGTTTTCTCCAGCGTGGAGAGCTGGGTCTTATCACTGCCTGCCTGTTTTCAGTCCTCTCCAACTTTGCACCTTCCAGCAGCAGTGTTTCTCCAACATTCTTGATAACACCAGGGAAGGGAAATGGTCTGGAGGAAGAAGAGGCTATCATGGCATTTGAATTTCCCAAGAAATTTCTTCATGCAACATTTTTAAAGGCCTGCGAACAATCCCCGTAACATCCTGGTTCTTTCTTCCTTACTGATTAGCACATCGATGTTGGTCATTTCCTCTGTCCCCCACACCATTCCCTCTTTCTTATGCTACCTAATGCCTCTTTCCTACCATCCCCACTTAGCTTTAAAATTACACCACTTTTGCACATTTCTTCATCAAAGCCCATTTATAAATAAAGTGAAGAAAATCAAACCTAACACCAATTCTTGTTTCATTTCACTCTTTACCCTCTCCCCTTTGACCCAAATCCTGTCCATTTGCAAATGCCTTCTTTGATATCCGCACTAGTTCTTTATCCATTGATGTACCTCATATCCAAACCTGCCTACTGACCTAAGAAGCAATCTTTTGTGTGATACCAGATCAAAGAGGTTGCTTGAGGATAGATCAGTCGTAGCCAGGCATTTCCTCAGCCAGTCTTTCGTGACTTTCCTTAAAAATTTCAGTAGATGATCTCTTCCCTGCACTTACAGACAGCATCTGCGGTAATACCACAAGTCTCTTAGTCTTTTCCTTCCTTCAGACTCCGATTTATGATTTTATTCTCTTCCAACTACTAAAATCAATCAAACCCATAGACATGCAATTTTCTGCATCTTCCCTAGATATATTTTTGAACTACCAGCTGAATTTCCTGTAGCCCATGATACTGGTACTGTGGAATATGCCAAAGTATCTTTCCCTTTATTGCACAACTGTGTTTCTGAAGCAAAACTTACATGTTATCTTGCTGACTGCTACGCTTGTGAAGATAACCTTGAACACATTAATGGATCATAAACCAATATTTATCTGACATTGCAGATAGCTTGAAACTATAGCTTTGAGAGGTGTGGATGGCCCGTTCCCCTCAATAGTGTGTTAATGCTGAAACAAAAATTGACAATTTAAATTTCAGCATTATTAATGATTCCACTGATGATCATTTTAGCAGAAGGATGCAGCCAATGCATTTACTCCACAATCCCAAACTGCCTCCCATGCCTTCCCAGGTGCCAAAAGCTCCAACTGTCCCCTACCCAACTGCCAAAGACTTCAGCTTCCCCATGGCAACTCTTACAATGCAGTTCTGCATTTTCGTTACAACATTGAACCATGTAGGGAGTGAACGTCAGGAAAATAGCATCAATTAAATTGATTTCAGTATCAAAATAAATAATACCAATTGTTTTATCCATTTAGGTATTTAATTGAGTAAACTTTTATATAAATTTAATTTAAACAAATCTGCTATTGAACTGCAGGCTGCTTCACCAGAAGGCTGCAGGACTAAGGACCCTGCCAAATAATTGAAGTCCAGTTTGTTACAGAGTCCATAATCCCTGGAACAGAAATACTGCTTTAAGAAGTTAAACTCCAACATTATATGCTGTTTCATTTTTTTCTATATGAACACTTTTGATGCTGTCTACAGCAAGCTGACAAGCGTTACGCCACCAGAACCTTCTCACGAAGTCCACAGAGTCCTCCTGATTCACAGCAGCTAGGAATCTGTAGCCTATCAGCCATCTCCTTAGCCATGCACTCTTCTATAAACACGGTCTTAAACGTGCCTGTCTGGGGTTATCCTACCTTTCTTGATGTTTTCTACTGAAACTAGACTGCGTCCTATCTGAATAAGTTATTTTGCAAGTCTTCAGATATTCTAATTTCTTAATAACCTGTGCTGGCATGATCCTGATTTCCTTCAGCGGTTCCTTCTCCTCCCTAGGGAAATTTATGCTTGTTTCTGACACCTGTGTCTGCCACCACTACCTTCTTTTCAGAGCATGAGAGCAAGAAATGCGTTGAATATTTTAAGCAATACCTACCTTTCCTTTCAATAATTTTTCTCTGACATGTCTTAAAGGCCCTTCTGTCTACTTTACAGATCTCTTTTTCCTTGTGTACTTGAAAAAAGTCATTATTTTTCACAACCTCCTGTGCAATCTTTTTTTCATCCTCTACCTTTGCTTTTCTTATCTGTTTTAATACTTTCTGAACTTCACTTTGTAATCTTTCTGGTCTTCCCCTGTACTTGATGTTTAATACCTCACATATGCCTCATTCTTACCCTTGATTACTTTTGGGGGGGCTTGTTCATCATAGTGTGAATGTTATTTCTTTCAAGCCTGCATACCAGATGGCCCTTGGGCATATATTAATTTCAATTCTGCACATTTTCAGACTCTTATCAATGTTCTTGTCCTCTCCACTATTTTTTGGTCAGCTCCTCCCATGGACTTTTGAAACTCTTACTGAAATTTTGGAAAACTGGTTGCAAGCCCAAAAGGAAAACTTATGGTGATCAATACCATTGTGACAAAGTTATCCTGGATGTGCCAAGCTCTCAGCCAATTTCATGCCTTTCCCAGGCTTAGGATCAACAGAGATCAAACTGGAAGCATCCTGTGGGCTCAGGGCCCTTCTGCCAGAGGAGGATCACCAGACCGGAGCATATCTCTGCACTGCCCTTTCTGACACTGCTCTACTCCCTCCATGTGTGAGGAGGTGGGCAAGTGGGCGATACACAGCTAACCACATCAAGGTAGCAGTCTATCAAGGAGGTAGACAGCTTGGTGTCTTGTTTGCACCATAAAAGTGGAGCAAAAGCAAGTTTGCTGGGCCAAGGCTGTGTCCTGCTACCTGTTGTGAAGTACTGGATCACTTGGTCTCAGAGCTGAAATGGGAAGTCATTTAAAGGACATTTTAAAATGTCTGCATCATTTTCAGCAGCGATGTCCAGGGCAGAAAATTTAAAAAAGCATATGATGGCAGGGGGGCTGGAACTAGATGTTCTTTAAGGTCCATTCCAACCTAAACCATTCTATGATTCTATGATTATGAATCTACCCTTTTATCTCCACTCACTCCCAGTTAAAGCAGATGTTTTGGCTATGTGAGCTGGGAACTGCTGAACAAGGTAGCAGACCCGGACATTCACACGCAGCAGTTCACCCACGATGTCTCTGTAGGTCATGCTTCTCCCATCTCCCCCACCCTCCACATACAAAATACTGCACTCAGAGGTGCCATGAAGATTCACAGCCTCCCTACGAGGGCCTGTAATAAACAAGCAGCACCCACTGCCTGCAGCTTCTCTGTGTGTGATAGATGGACTAGCTATCATGAAAGTGATTTCATCTTTCTAAAGTATTTTCCAATATAATAGATATCATTTTTCTTCTTAGATACCGATTTTCTTTTAATAAACACTGCTCACATGTACGAACCACAGCCCTGGCTGTCACAACCCTTCTGAGGCTGAAGACATCTTTCACCACCACTACCACCACCCCACAACCGGGTCCTGCCTGGAGACCAACTCTGGCCTCAGCGCAGAGCGTGAGCTGCTTACCTACTGCACTCCACGGCAAGGAAACGCTGGGGAACAAGGAGTAAGGGGGCACAGTTTCTGCCACATGCTCCAGTCAGCACCCAGCATAGCAATGTGGCACAAAGGAGTAAGCTTTTCAGCAGAAAGGGTTGAAATATCTTGCTTTCTTACCCAAAGTGGGAACAGAAGAGAAAGTTGCAGTCTGTGCTACACTTGCACTGATGAGTCAGCACAAACACTGAGGGCCCACTCTCTTAGCATCCATTCATATACTCTGTCACAAAATAAACTTATTATGAGAATATTGCATGTTTTATAGCTAGGCACAGAGAGTACAAGGAGCGTCAATATCCTAACTCCTGTAAACGTGTGGCAGCTATGGCCCTCCTCCTGTACAGCTAATACAGACCTTTTGATTTACTGTGAGTTCAGTGAAATGGTTCAGAACAAATAAAGTTCATCATACACAGACATCTTTGCAAGATTGGTAAAGTTTTTTATTACACAAAAAAGTTTTTTACAATATATCTTATAGAAGATGGTACAGTATCAACTGAATTTTCAGCTTTAGAATAATGCTTACCTTCTTCCTTCTTACTACTTGCCCCAGAAAATTCTATGTAAAATAGGAAAATTTGAGAAACCAAATTTTCAGGCTTCAAATAAATTCTGAGGCTTTACTTTGAATTCTGAGACTTAATCCTGCCCCTTGTGGTTAATGGCTTGAAGCATTCTCATACATACAGAAAAATGACATTTTGCACAAGCTTTCTTTCAGATTCACAGTGTACTGTGCTACCAAATAATACAGATTTTTCATACGGAATAATTTTCTGAAAGCCACCTACATTTTTTTCCTAGAGTTTCCATGTGAGAGATCATGTTGCACCTATTCCCAAAGATTATTTTTATTGATGTGGTTTATAGTAGCCTTTCCTGGGAACTCCAGCCACAGATTAAGGCCATTTGTACATAAATGCAGGAAGGCCCCAAAGGCCTCACTCTGGATTAAGCTGGGTGTGGGGACAGACAATTCAGCGGTGAGTATGTTTGAGTAACGTAATAGATATAACATAAACAAGAGTCTGGCATAAAAGCAGAATCCTTTTATCAGCCCAAGAAGTGTATTGAAAACAAAATCTTCAATGGAGATGGCATCTTGCTGCATCCTGGGACCAAGGTAAGAGCCAAGTGGAAGGTGGTTGTTGAGAGAGATGCAATATGCGTCATGTTTGACTTGAGTGTGGCTACAAAAGCCCTGCTCGCTGTCGTATCTTCACACCCTCTCACAACAGAAGATGACGGTGTAAGTTCCTCCAGTCCTTAAGGCATGCAGAAATTCACCATTTTTCCTAACTATTCTTTTTTGTCTCTTACAAAGTTCAGATTGAGCCCTAAGGGCACTAACAAAGGAAAAAAATGCTTCACAGCATTTTCCTCTCGCTATTGCTTTGGGGTATGTGTAAGATGAGATCAAGTGAGTGCTACATGAGAAGCATTCCTAATTCACTGTGCGGTCTGAGGGCAGACTTGCATTTGGTGATTTATTGCACTTTGAACAGAAGCACTGTGAAGTGAACGCAGGAGGCACTCTCATCACATCAGCTGGGCATTTGCCATATAGTCTTCTCGTAGGCTGGGAGAAAAGAGGGAAGATTTAGTTGGCTGCCTTTGGCTGCCTGCACCCTGAAAACGGTGAGAAGCCTGGTGTCTTCTTGTAGAGAGCAGCTTTTGCTGCTGCTGGCTGCCCTTCTCTGTCTGATCTGCCCCAGGGGCAGGGAAGGTGGCAATGCAAAGGCACAGTCATGCCCCCACTGACATCACTGCCTCTGGTCCTTATAGACGTGCTCCTTAAGACTGCGTCATGGTAGAAGGTCACCTTTAAAAGGTCAACAGAAGCAATACCGCCATGTGCTGAAGTGACGAGCAATTGCTGGACTGTGCTGAGCAACTTACGGTCTCAAACCTTAAACCTGTAGGACAGCGTTCATATTTCCAGTTGCAGGTGAAGGTAAGGCATCTCCCTCCCATAATGAAAAAGTATTTAATGCAACAAATACAATGCATATCTCTTGACCAGAAATGCCTCAGATCAGAAAGCCGCTGACACAGTCTAGTCACAGACATTGCTCAGGAGATTCTGCAAGCAAAGGGAATCCCTGTCTTGCTCTGATCTGGTTTATCCATGTGCCGCTCCTCTAAGGTAGGTCTTTTATCACTGTTTTCAGAAGAGAGGAACAGACGTGCACAGGAGTTTCCAAAGCCATCATGGAAAACTGTGAGGTAGCAGGAGTTGGATCATGAAAACAGTATCACATTCCCCAGGTTCTGTTGTCAGTATCTCTGGTTTTATAATCAATTTTCTATACACTTCCCCCCCTCACCCCTAAATTGTTCCCCGTTTGCAGAAGGCCTGGTTAACTCGGAGATTCACAGATTTTAAGGCCAGAAGAAATTACTGGGAGCCACTAATCTGTATTTTAGGAAATCGGAGCATTTTAGTCAGCAGTTCCTGCAGCAAGTCCATAGCTTTGGTCAGAACACAGCTTTTAAAATTACAACCACCATTTCTTTGGGCGTGTTCTGATCATCTCTTTTGATTAAAAATTTGTATCCCATTTCTATTCCATATCTATTAAATATCTAAGTGCCCATTAAAAAGAAACAGTGAACCTGATGGGCCTAAACTGATGTTAAATTCATAAACTGAGCAAGCTGTCCTGGTTTCAGATGGGACAGAGTTAATTTCCTTTCTAGTGCTTGCTGTGTTTCAGATTTGGTGTGAAAGCAATGTCAAAAATGCATATTGTTTTAGTTGTTGCCAGGTGATGTTTATATTTTTTCAAGGACTTTTTTCAGCTTCCCATAGAAGCTGAGAAGGAGTCTAGACAGAACGATGGAATGGCCAGTGGAATATTCCATACTGTATACATCATACTCAGTATATAAATGGGGGTTGGCCGGGGGGCGGATACTTGCGATTGCTGCCCAGGAAGGTACCAATTCACCAAGTGGTGAGAGTGACTTGTGTCATAATTATTATTATTTCTGTTATTTTCCTCTTCTGCTATTGTTCAATTAAACTGTCTTTATCTCAACCCACAAGTTGTTTTTTTTCCTTTCCCTTTCCCCTCCTTTCCTCCCTCTTCTCCCTGCCCTTCTGGGGGAAGGGGGAGAACTGCGCCAGCAGCTGTGTGGTCCTAGCAGCCGGCTGGGGCTAAACCACAACATAAGCTGAAGAAATTGTGATGAAGATTTGATTTCCTGCGCACAATGTTTACATTCACGTTGTCTCTTTAATTTTATCATCAGATTTAGAAATCTAGAATTATTTTAGAACAGTTACATACAATACTAGCTAATGCTCCACTTTTATTAAAGAATCTTAGGAGCAGACAAATGATAGATGACTCAGAAATGAAATTGGATATTGACATATAGTGAAATTTCTACATTGGATTTCCTCAGAGAATCAGTTTCTGACCTCCTATTTGGAATGCAATAGCTTTAGAGATGTCTGCCTCTAAAATCCTGCATGATTATTGCACCTGTCTTGTTATTAAACAAGTCATTAAATCCATACTGTTTTATAAACCACAAAAATGACATTGTTTCAACATCTACTACCCTGGTCCCGAAAAGGGTCCTGGTGTTCATTGTATATTGGAGAGCTACATTACTATTGCACCAGGCAAACATAAAACGAGTATAAGTAGACAAGCTCAGAAATTATTTTCCTAGTGCTGCATCTGTCAAAAAAAAAAAAAAGGTATAATCTTATTTCAGAAATAAGGTAAAATTACAGCATTACAGATTGTGACATAATATGCAAAGACCTTCCACCCTGCAGCAGCTACATCAAAGTTAGTCCTCAATAAGCAGGGCTGGCCATTGCCCCACATTATTTAGCATGCTGGTGATCCCTTCCCTAGCTCCAGTATATCTACACAGTGCTGTACAGACAAAATCTAATCAGTTTTGCTGAATAAGGATAAACTTCTGATCTGAAGCCAACCCATAGTTTAATTCTCACATTTGCAGCGATCACTAAAGTGTCTGTGTCCTGTGACTGTCTTGCGACTAGCTGCCCGTGAGAAATGGCTGTCCATTATTTGGAAAGCAAGCTAAAAGATATAGGGAAAGCTCATCAAAGAGTCAAAGCATGTTGCATCTGCAGTTAAAACATTTTAAAGGATCATAGTTATTAGAAATTCAAGTTTTTCAAGTATTAAAAATAAATCTTTAATTCCCCTACAGATTCCTAGTATCCAGAGTATTTTATAGAAACATCTGGATAAAGGAATAAAGGCAAATCCATTGTGTTTCTAGACATTCCTGGAGCACTGATGTTCTTGAGATTATGCTATTGGATTACTGGTATAAAAATAATAAATATTTTCAGTACTTAAAGCTGTAATGCTTTATGTTGGATTTGGATTTTGGTCTCATTTTAGTAAAAGGTGGATGGAGATTCAGAGTCTCTTCCTTAACCAGAAGGATGTAGAGAGTTTATTGCTTAGTGACCTATATTTTTCTCCTCTACAATATTTGAAAAGTTATTTAGCAACTTCCCTGCCCTTCAGTCAACCTTTCAAAATAGCTGTCAAGACAAAAAATGATTAAGCCTCTGTTTCTCATTCCCATGACATATGAAAGTGAGGGTTTGCTAATCTATGCTAAGAATGCTGTAAAATATCCCGATCTGCACAAGACGCATTAATTTGTGTTTATTGGTTTAAATGGAGGGCAATAACGCATCAAAAAAAAGCTGGGTCTCATATGGAAGGGGTGAGAGAGGCACCGAAGTGAGATCTTTGGATATGTTTTCACAAGGGTTTGCGATATTACAAATATATTTTCTACAGGTCACTAAGCTAACCGGGAACTTAATGATATAACTGGCTCAGGCTCCTGTTTGTTAACAGAAAATGTATACAAGCCTTGCCAGAGGTCCAAGGATTAAACAGTTATAAACTTCAGAGTGTGCCCAGAATGTCGCTCCACCATAAACATATGGTGCAGTTACGCACCCACCCCGAGCCTTTCCCTGCCTAAAAGGAGAGCACAAGGTGTGGCGGCACAGAACGGGCTTTCAAAGCCCCACTTGTGCGGGGTCTTCACCCTTCCCGCTTACCGTTTCCCTAGGGAGCAGCAATGTGTTGTGGAAAGTACTGGTTACCAAAGACAGCAAAGCAACAGCCTAAGCCCGATGGCTCCAGCCCAGTTCTTTCACTTTATCCCCTCTACTGTTCCCTCTCCTGTTGTTGCTTTTTTTTTTAACATGCAAGTTGCCATGAAAAATTTGTTAATGAAATATTTGCTTAGAAGTCTGCTCTGGGCTAGGCTGATAACCTATCTGTGTTTGAGTTTGGCTTCCCATATTCTAAATACTCATCTTCTCTCTGTTTAGCTTATTGATTGGTTTGGCAGGAAAAGCAGCCTTGTCATCAGTGACCAAGGTCAAACCAAACAAAAAGGGACAGGAGGGGAAAATAAAAAAGGAAAGAAGAAGTTGGACGGATGAACTCAGTGAGACAGGAGCGGAATATCTGACCTCCCGCCACTTTCCTTTGGGAGATGGGTCCTGGTCTGCCAAGGGCCCTGCCGACTTTCACAAGGTCACAAGAAATCGCTGGCATCATCACAGCCGCTGTTTGTGAATCGCAGGGGAGTGTAGAGCCAGGAGTCAGGCAGAACCAACAAAGGGAAAAGGTGGACACAACCACAGCAAGGCTGGGTCCAAATGCCCATAGGAATATGTCTTGAGAGTTCTGGTGGAGAACAAATGGGGCGCCGAGACAAATATCTCAAACATTTAAAATTAGAAGCTTAAAGCCCATGTCTACATACGCAAGCAAGAGTCACCTGTCCCCAGAGGTGCCTAAAGCTCTTTTTCAGAGAGCACGGGAGCCACCCAGAAAAACAGGAGTTGTTGGTGTGGGTTTTTTTTTCTTGAACATGACTAGGTATGGGCTAACAGATCTAATTCTTCAAACACAGATTACAGATTTTGGCCTCATATTTCAGTTCCACTCCTAACATCTGGAAACAGAAATCTGTGTGAAAAATGAGTCAGGAAGTTTACAAAGGGCTAACATGTAACATGTAAGCACATACGCTCAGCAAGGTAATGGGTACCTTCCTATCATGCCAAGTTCAGACTTATTTATTTGGGGGGAGCTTTATTTTACCTGAAAGTCCCAGTTCACAAAAGGCATATAATGCCCTTATAGCTATGCAGTGCATTCTACCTAAAAATGAAGATGAATCAATTGAAGATGTCCAGAACTGTACAAAACTCATTGGAAAAACCTAAGTGTAAGTTTATGCAATGCTACCTGGCCATTTCAAATCACCCTGCAAAATATTCTTATGTTTATGTAATTCCGTGTGAATTTTCAGCGGCATGAGTTTTCACAGAAGATATGTAAAACTACAACAGGGAATGTTATATTGCGGCTAAGCAAAGTGAGATCGACCGCACTGTACTGTACATTACTGTAAGAAAACATATATTCTGGTTGTTGCATACAGCACAGCTGAGTTTTTCTGAAAGGAAGCTGCAACAGAATAGACCTGCTAAATAAAATACCTGGCAATATTGTTATCTGGTACAATACATTCATGTTAGCAGCTTTACAAATGAATAAGAGGGTGCCAGAGGCTCATAATTATGTGACATGAACTAACTGTTAAATCCTGCGGTCTTTACTCAATATTTATATAGTTCTGACTTGCAGGGAGTTTAGCTTGATAAATGCCAGAGTAAAAGAAGTAAAAGAGAACTAAATCTATTCCCAGGTTTCTCTTTAATCTTGTTACTTTCCTTCCCACTAAGGAACTAATTCAGTGATCAGTGTGTAATTCACAGTATATTGGAAACATTATTTTAGCAGAAGTATTTCATAGTTTATAGCACGTGACCGTAGCAGCTGAGATATTCAGCTTCACTGGCCCAGCTGGACTGATGAGAGAGAGAAGTCCAACTTCCTACCTGCCAGCATGGTCTCGTTAACAAACTGAATGAAAAGGGTCCTCACCTCAGCAAAGAAAACAGATGCAGAAAGATGCCGCTTGTCTATAGAAGGTGGTGCCAATTTATCAATTTCCGCATCCCAACCCACATTTCATCAAAAGGACTACATTTCTCAAGGAATGCAGAAAGCAGAATGATGTTTTTGCACCCAAGGTACAGGAAACAAGGTTAGCTGACAACTGGTTGATTTGCATAAGCAAAGGCCAAAGGCTGTACAAGTACACAGACCTCTATTTTTAGCAAGAGCAAATTCCTTTGGTGGACCAACACTCAAATACATTGCAGAGCATGATTTTAAGGATGGGGTGCAGGCAACATCTCTGAAAATCAGGCCTGTCAAGATGTGTCACTGGGATCTCAAAACCAGTAGTTTTTCTTCATCCTTTGGGGTGGGAGGACCTGACCGCCCCAAAGGGTTGCAGGAGGAAACCCATGAGAAAATTTCAAAGGCCTCTCTAATAATCTGGGCCTATGTGTATGATGTTGATTTCCACTGCGGGAAGATTTACTCAGGATTACCCAGAGAAGATGGAAAACTGGGTAACAAGATCAGAAGAAATGTGATGTCCCTAAATAAACCAAGGCTCTGGTGTCTGACATGTGGATTTAGCTGCCCTTCGCCAAGAGTGCTTTAATTTGTATCACTGTAATCGGGTTAAGAATTATTGTAGCCAAAGTAATTAGCAGCAAGCTACCAACCAGCTTCTTGACACAGAAAGCAAATGGGTTTCTCCTCCAAGTGCCTGCCCCCCTGAGGGCTGGGAGGTAAAGAGCAGAAGGAGGGAATTAGGGGTGACCTTGCATTAATGAACACGAACATGCTCCTGGATCAATGGGCAAACCTGGCATAGCTCAGAGAGGAAGCATCAACTGTGTCATCGAAGTATCTCTGATATCCATGGGGGTTTCACAATGGATGCTTATGCAAAAGAGGTAAACATAAATGAGGCTGGTGCAACAGAAAAAAAGAGCTGCAGGAAGAGAGAAAGAAGGTGCGAGGATGCAAACAAAAAATAAACAGAGAGACTGCTGTGGGATGGTTTATTTAAAGAGCCCCTACATTTGCGTTATTGGATTAAGCATTTTGACCAAAGTTTGTAGAATTTATTTTGGCCAAAAATGACTAATATGAATATTGGCCTCATGCCTGAATAAAGGAATGTAGTTTCTCTCTGTAATCAGGTTGCAACAGATAAAGGCTAAATAGAAATGAGTAATTCACCGTGACTCAATATTACATGGGCTGTATTTTAAGAGCTGAATTCCAAGTGCATCTCTGCTCTTTATTTCAGCTGTGCTATCTTTCGCTCATCCTCGCTACACTGTGTGTCAGCCTGGCTTGGCAAACTGGGAAGCATTTTCTCCTGCAAGCCTGATGTACTTTTTAGGACTCTGTCTTCCTGGAAGCAAAATCAATTCAAGTATTCAGGAGGCCTCTAGTGGCTTATAGTTTGAGAGGAAGTTTCCTCTGAAGCCTAGTCTGTGAAGCTGGGAAAATATACAGAAGGTTATGGAAACAAAAGGGACTCCCCACTTGTTGATTAATGCCATTGATAATAAATAGCAAAGCTTGGTCTCTGACTTCAGTATCTAGGAATCTGGCCTTCGAGGCCTGAGATACATTTACACAAAACGCTCAGAACGTGCAGAAAGAACAATAGGGTCTCAGGCTTGCTGGTGTTTTACATGTTTCTAAGCATATACTGGGAAAGAATTACAACGTGATGAGCTGTATATTTGAAACAGCTGTCAAAGGAGAGCCTATGCCAGTTTCATTTTGATCCACAAATGTAGATGCTTTCTATTACTGACACTAGAATACGCAATAGGTTTCCAATGTGGTGCATGGGTACGTAATTCCCCATTTGCAAGTCCTTACCCAGCTCTCACACCAGGCTGAGCAGATAGGGCCGATCCTGACTGGGGTAACTGGCATCAGTCAAGCTATCGCTGTTTCCAACAGCTGAGGCTCTGGCCCATAGTCTACTATACACAAATACATAATATTACGTATTAGGTGAGAAACCTGTATGCTATTTTCACATGCAACGTTATTAAAAATTATGAGAAGAGAAATCATAAAAGGAGGTGAGAGAACCGAAGTCCCGCTGTTCCTCTGAGGAGTTTTGGCCTAGACAGTCAATTCTTTCTTCATCACATATGTATTTCCCTTGGCCTATTTTTATATGTCATAGGATAGTCGAAGAAATGTCCTTAATTCCCGGCACTTTGATTCACCTCCACAAACTAAGCCTTGTTGTAGGTGACTTAGCAACCATGTGATCCACCTATTATTAGAACAGAGTTAGCCCTCCAACCCCCCAAACTCCTGCCTCCCCTTGTCCTTATATATATCTGTCTCCTAGCAGAAAAGTGGCACATGACCTCCTATCCTCAAGAATACTTGGCACAAGTCCCTGCTTCTCAGCCGAACCTATTGTTCTAGGAGAGAATGACACAGGCGTGCAAGAGTCTTGCTGACACTTTTGACTTTAAACATGAAACGCCATTAATCAATCAGCTGCATCTGTTTGGAAAAATTAAGTGGCTGGAATCAAGGCAAACACAATAAATAATCCTTAGGCAAACAGGAAAGAAAATAAGGGAAGACATGTTTTTGACTTCTTGTTACTTCAAATTAGTTTGATTTGTCTTTCACATCCTCCTTACAAATATTGGGCTTACCAAGTGTACAGTATTAAGATAGCGAACTCAAAGGCTTATGCAAAGTACTGCCACCAAATTAAAGGTGCTAAGCTTGCAAGATATAAGTGTCTGCAATGGAATTTAGACATGACACGGCAACAGAGGGGATCTGAATTCATAAATGTGAACCAGACCAGACTAGAAAAAGATTGTGCCCAGGCGCCACTTGAAAGGTTGATTTCTCTTGCTATCCAGCAAAGTTGCAGATGTGATTTATGCTCTCAAGAACACGTTCATTCCTGCTACAAATGCTTCAGAGACTTAATACTGCATGGAATCATTCCTGACAGGTGCTGATATCCATCAAAATCAGCATTTAGTGGAATTTCAAACAACCCACAGTTCCTTGCAAGATGGGCACCCACACAAACAGCACCTCAGTATTTAAGTGCCTGCTGCTGTCACCTCTGTTTGCAGGAAAGAATGGACATGTATTAAGCTGCACCAAAGCCACCTTGCAGTACCCTAGTGGGAGCGTATCTCTGGCAGGGGGGAGAAACAAGGAATAGCTGTGGACAAGGCATCGGACTCAAGAGGATCCTTGACTTCCACATGGTCTCTGAATTGAGTCTAGTGCCCCCTTCCTCCCAGCTCTCAACTGCATGGCCTGGAGTCCAGGATTACAGTCCAGCTTTATTTGCCCCCTAAATCTGGTCCACAAACAGGGGAAGAAAGGCTGTGAAACATCGCTCCCTGCTAATCATGCAGTGTTGAACACTTCCCCAAACTACCAGGCTCATGACCACGAAGACCTGAAAGCCTGATGCAAAGAAGCCACAAAGAAGCCTCATCCCCCTCCTCAGCTCCGAGGCTGAAGAATACTACTGCTCCTGGCCCGCACAGGTTTGGAAACACAAAGCCAAGCAGTTTATAATGTGGGCACATACAGAAACTGAACTGAATCCACCCACCTATTCCACACAGGCCATTAAAGGAGAGCCATTTCAATCCAGGCTGATGACACCCTCAAATGTCCATCTCACTACCAATTCCTGCTACAAGTATCTGCCTGAATGGTGTAAAGGCATGACGTAAGTGATATAAACTGCTCAGAATGCTACAGGAGCAGGGGGTGGGAAGAGACATTCGCAGGAGCAAAGCATTGTGAGTAAGGCCCATTCTGACTGCTAAAACAGAACAACAAGCATGTATTTGGCTTGACAAAAACTATTTGATTCAGCCCAATCTGAAATCAGAATTTCTTTTACTTTGGGCATTGCTTAATCCTTTTAAAAACAAGATTTCAAAATGAAAATGTCACTTTGAACTCAACACATGCTTTGTACTGGCTGAAATACATAGCAAACCACTTCAACTTTACAGAAAAACAAAGAGAAATACACTGTGAGGAGGGAACTAATCTATAGATCTTTTTGGTCCCTTACACAATCTACATTTCAGAGTGAATTTCCTGCTTGCTCAACAACACAGCTTGTCAATCTTTATATGTTCCTGGAAAGGAGTATGTACGTATGGCTCCGCCGTGGACTGAGATTCAGCTGACCTAAGTTTAACTCTCAGCTCTGCTAGTATCCTCACAGAATGCACGTTACCCGTGATGCCTCTCTTTCCTCTTCCACCACAGTATTTAGGGCAGAAACGCTCTATTAGTCTCATGTATTTCTGCCATACAAGCTGCCACAATGTTCATGTTACTGCAAATAATATCTAGATAAATAAGGGTTTGTAGGAAGAGCTAATACCTTTTATTAGACTAGCTGATATAACCGACAAAAGTGAACAAGTTGTGGGGTTAAGGGTCCTTCACCTACGCTAGAGTGTAAGTGAACACTAGAGAATATGCTAGAGCACTCCAGTTCCAACAGCATCGCTGCTATTGGACAGATAAATAGAAACCTCACTACACAAAATGAAGCGCACATTTGAGATGTCCCTGATCACTTTCTCCACAAACAACAGAAAAAGGAATAGAATGACATACAGATTTCTGAAGGAAATTAAAGATTAAGAAAATAAGTGTGAAGAGTCTTCTTTATCCCCAAAACCTTTTTTATGTGTAAAATGAGTCTGCAGTAACAGCGCTCCCAATGCCAAAACCCCAAACTGCTGTCAGTCATTCCACTAGTAGTTGCCTAGGGCAACTGCTTTCACAATTATCAGTGGATTCACGAACTTACTGCAGTCACGAATGATGCAACTGACTTTTTGTCAGTGGTCAGGTTACAAGTGAGGGCAAGAATATTTAGATTTTCTAAGCAGCAACATTAAATATATGAGAAGTCCTCTTTATATCAGGCACATATATCAGGCCAGGCCCTGTCAATTTGCTAGATATACGGCAAAATACATGGATCACAAAAATGAAAACTAGGTCTGTCACCATGGTGTTCCAACCAAAGTAGCAACTCCTGTGAGACTAGGATGAAGCTGGTACACAAGACAGCACGAGTTAAAAACCCTAACAGTACCTTAGCAGACTCCTTTGACTTTGCTGACAACCTAATGTTGTGTTTAATAAACCCTTTTCTGTAGGAGTAAGAAGCTTGGTTTACAATTTCTGATCTTTAAAAGAGCCCATTCAGGCATGATCCCTCTCGTATCACAGGTAATAAAACATACTTGGGGTCAACAAGTTCACTATAGGAAACAGCTAAGAGTTTTCATCAAGAAAAGTCAGATCCTGAATCCCAGCAGAGGGTGACATGCCTATGCGCTCGTCACTGCTTTGCCACAAGTGCTTCACAAACTTCATTGCTGCCGCAGAGCTCTTCTAAATACAGGAGAAGTGAGGTTACACCAAGTTTAGCTTAAGGAAAGAGACTTCCCCAATGGACACTAAATCACTTCAACCACTGCAGAAATCACCTTCCTTTAAAGTTTACAGGGCGTTTGAGTTTTTTTCCTTAATTTGCTGTAGTTTTAAAATCGGAGTTTATCAAGCCAGTTATTTCTAAACGTCCTGTGTTGGCCTCATGGGAGCTTTGAATGAACACACTCAACAGTGAAAAAAAAGAGTAAAAGCTTTTGCAATACTTGTTATCTGGCATGTCTGCATAGAACTAAAGGTCCAACTACTGACACAGTGCAGTCTCTTATAGATGACAGGTGCAGCCACTAATTCCATTGTGGTTAAAACACTTGGCACACCAAGTTAAGGGACATTTTTAAGAGGCAGAAGAGTTTTTTAGGAGCCTAAGGTACTACGATGTGAAGCCCAAGATAGATTGGTGGCAACTCTACTAGTGAATGACAAAATCCTCACTTGCCTCATGGAAAGACACCTAAATGTGTCATCTTTTTCAAAGCCATCCTTCTGAAGACAGCTAGCTTGTGGCGCACATAGTGATAATTAAACTTTTAAAAATTAGTATCAAGATCCATTAAGCCTGGCCAGAGTGTGCTGCTTTACAATTAAAGTTATGTCAGAAAATAAAAGAGCCTTTTAGGACCACATAGGAACCAGGTTTTATTCTCATTTACAGCAGTTTTATCAAGAGACATTTTCATTATTTTCTCCGGAGTCACTCCAAAGTTACATGAGATTCATGAGAAGGAAAAAAAAAGACAACAGTAGCAACACTGATGTGTAGAAACTTCTACCCAAGTTTTGACTAGAGGGCTCTGTTTCCAGGAGCCTCGCAGCCCAGACTGGCAAGGCTGTTTGTAGCCTTCTGGAAGAGCTGCAGTCTCTCAGTGCTTCAGTTGCAGTCAGACACAGATCTGGTGGAGAATATGAAATATCGACTGGTGTGCTCTTTGCCATCAGTACCTAACAGTGGCTTTCCATGAACTGGACCAATTGGAGATTCTCTAACAGACAAAGATTTCCATCTTATCTGGGTTGTGTTTGAACCATTTCCATTTCTACCCCGAGTTTAGTTATACCAAGACATGTACTGAATCACATCTATTTCACATAGATTTAATCTCCCCCATTTGATTTCTGTATTAAATACCTTCAAATTTTCATCTTAACAAAACCCTAACAATGGCTTCCTCTAGACCCAAGAGTCCAATAGCGCACACTGAGGCACAGGAGTGCAGATTTCATGACACACGAGACATTCAATGAAAAGACATATATTCCCAGATGAAAGTCAGTTTCTGCTTTTATTATTCATTATATGATTCAAACCTGTGTTGAACACCGATTTAAGAGGCTGTAAGCCACAGTCAAGCCAGTAGTGATATTTGTCATCCTTTCTCAGACCTGAATCAAGGCTCTATTGCCGGGCATAGGCTGACAGGGAGGACACGTAGAAACATTTTCTGGGCTGCCACAACTCAGCAAAGCAGAGAACTTGAACTTTCTATGAGGGGAAACAACAACTCAGATATTTTTTCTCTCTACAGACATTTCAGACATATTAACCCCACAGGAATGGAAATTATTACCTGTGCTGCGCAGGGATATAGCTGGGAATTTTAAGATGGAACTAGGAAGACGAACAGTGAGAGGAAGTTTTCCAACTACCATGAGCAGAAGTGACCAAGTTACCCCAGTTCTCAGTCATCAGCTGAGATAGCATTACAGGCTATTTAAGGGTTTTTATTCCACCCCAGTTGTGGAACAAACCGTGTTAATATGTGGTATTGAGAAGGTCTCTTCTTATTTACATCAGCTGTAATTTATGATAACATGCTGTATTTTGCAATTGGTGCAGGTTAATGTCTTTTTCCTCGTAATTACAGTGGGCTACTTCATTAAGCCTCAGTAGCCCAACTGTCTTTGCTTGCAAGTTGACACTCTGAAGCTGAGCAAAACACCTGTAAGGAGAGCACTGGAAGGTTGGCTCCTTGAGACTTTTAAAACTAAATTAGAAAAAGCATCACAAAATGCAGTGTAAGGAGCATTGTACCGGCAAAGAGATGGCCTGGGTGATCTAACAGGTCTTTTCCATCACTAACATCTCATGTCCAGGAGCAACCCATTTAATTCCAGGCCAGTCATTTATTACGACAGAGAAGCAAAGTAGAAGGACATATATTCTACTGAGGAAAACAGTATTTTATTATGCCAACTGAACTCAGAGGACAGGCAGTGAAAACATTCTTTCATTTTGTACCATTAGCTCAGCCAGGCCTCTGCAATGTAACATTCTGTCACTTTCTGTGGATTAGCTCATTTACAAAAACGTGCTGTTTTACTGAAATTAGCACAGAGAGAATATTGCACTTCTCGAGCTGCCGCAGCATAACTGTTTGTCAGTAGATTTATGTAATGGATTGTTTTCCTGCAATCCAGGATAAGGGAAATACTTAAACAATAACTGCCATGGGGAGTGTGGACAAGGCAATAATTACTTTCCATGGTGTTAATAAACCTCAAGGCTACTGGCCAAAGTATATTTGCACTGAAGGAGATGTCTATGGAGATTACATAGGAAATTTTAAGATAGACGAGGGTCAGGAAGCCCATCTAGGTCTGCTTCCTCTGTTGCATTAACAGGCACCCCCCGCCCTCCCGTAACTGTTCCCAGCAAGGTTCTTTTAATCAAATACTGTCTAGTGTTCACTAGTTCCTTCTTTGCTGTCCTGTGCTGAGTGACTTGCCCAGTACACCAACTGGGAGCAACCATAATTTGGTTGTTATGCTTTTAGTTTGTAATGTTTTAACTGGAAATTGGAACTTCCACTCCACAGGAAATGCCTCACTTCTGTAAAAATAAAATTATTTAAGAATGATTGAATCATTTCAAGTCTGAGTGATCCCTGGAAGCTCAAGTTCCATCATTTCTAGGAGTGCTGTTCTCCCAGATCTCTGCTAGGCCATGTTGGGGACCCCCACATCCCTAAGAGTCAAGTTGGGATTTTTCAGGCTTCCAAGGCTCCTGTCACAGCACCAAAGGGATAAGTCTTGGCTAAAATTAGAGGTGCTAGAGCTTTGGAGCAGCAAGTAGCCAAAAAGCAGGCTTCTAATGACCTCCAATGACTTCCAATGATCTCAAATAGCACCTCGTGCTGGTGTCTGCGTAACTAACAGACTAGATAATTTGCTGTTTGCAATGGAACGTCTCCAGATGTACAGCTTGTTGTAGCAAACAGACACCTCAGACCTCTCCCTTCTTGTGGAGGTCCATCCAAAGGGGATATTCACATTTGGACCACTAGTCTGCAGGGCATTTCTGTGGAAACCTACCTTCGCAGTCACATTACCTTTTGTAGTAGAACAAACCAGGAATGACTTTACTGAAAGTGATATAGTGACACTAGTGCAAGTCTGGAATGAAATAAAAGTCAGGTCCTCCATACCATCACCTGAAAATTATGTCATGCAGTTTATGGACAGATAAAGCATTCAAGGTACCTCAAACCGTTCTCTGGCACTGAGGCCAAGCTGGCATGAAACAGACTGCATCTATGCCATTAAACTCTCCCTGTCTCCAAAACAGGGTGGCTGCATCCAAAACACCTACTGGGAAGAGTCTCTGGGCTGTGCTAACCCCCAGCCATGCCAGGGAATTTTTTGGAGAGTGGTAGTTGGCACAAGACAAAGCTTTTTCTAATAATTTAACCATATAGACAAGCAGGTTCCAGTGCCTGGTCCTATGACCTGGCATCACCTGATTTATCGGGATAGACTGCCCTATCCATAATCTACCCAGGCCTCACACAGGCTAGTATTAAGCAGTGAAAAGCTACCAGTTACTCTGTTTGCCCACATCACCAGTGAGCAAGGCTTTAAAAGGAGATTGTCAGTGTTCTCAGCATGCTGGGACTGGTTATGCCCATAGAGGTCTCCAAGAAAATGTGCTTCTAATTTAAAAGCTGTGTCAAATAAATAAGTGTTAACAAAAATTGAGAATGGGTATCGTGAGCTACATTCAACTGAGGCAACTGACTTAGACCTTCTCTCACTACAGAAATGACTCATCACACAACTATTTGTGGGACAGAGCACATCACCCTTGTTCACATGAGTGAGCACGCACTAGCTCACACATGTCACCCCCCACAGGAGCAAACAGGAATAATCATGTGAAGAAACACTCACCAAAGCAAGGGCTACGTGATCTGGTGGTAGAGACTCAACCTACCTGCTGTAAAGTACATGAAAAAATTCCTGTTGCCTTACCAACTCCAGATTGGTTTTCTCTTTCATCTGAACTGCCCCAGGTAAAAGGAGGAGCCATCTGTGGCTCTCTCAACTCTGTTGCATTCTGTGTTGTGCTGCTGGAGTGCGTACCTTCATACCAGCTGATGACTGAGCAGAACAAAGACCAGCTGTATCATATTCCCAGTACACTCCCTGTCTTCTGCCTTATGCAGGGAACGGAGAGAATACCTGGTGCAGGAGGCAGATCCAGTAACACTCATCCTTAGAGATTCTCCACTTTCAGACAAATTCTTCACTAGAAATTGTCAGATGGTAGCTGAGAAAGGCTTTAGGAAAAAAAAGAATCTAGCCTCATAAGTCTAGACTGGGAAAACAGCTCCGGAAACTACAGGGAGATTTTTATAAGGGCCTTGGAACAACAAAATGACACATAAACGTACTCAGAGTATTGCATCAAATTCCATTTTCCATTCATTCAGCACTACTGACTTGCACCAGCAAAGAATTAAGCCCCAGGCTTTTTCAAGAAAAGATCTTTTCTATGAATACCCAGGAACATCTGTAGAAGGTAAATAGCAAAATGCAACATTTTAAAGGTAATTTGACTAAAGCTTAGAGTTATATTTCTCACTTTCCTGTCATAAGAAAGTTCCCTATACACGTCCATATAGTCATAATTATTTCTCAATGAGTAAAAAAATCTTGGCTTGAAGCCTTGGTTATCAGTACCATGGGAAGTCATCATTGCCTTAAACATATTCCCCACAACAGTTAAGTATTTCCCTTATTTCAGGACTGCAGGAAAACAAGACATACATAAATTGAGTAACTTAAAGCTAGCTGTGACTTCAGAAGCATGTTACAGTCTTTTCACCTCCATTTGGCAAAATAAAGTTCAGTTTCCAGACAAATTGCTTCCCAGTGAGGCCACACGATGCTGCACAGAAGCAACTCAGATAGGTTAGTAATGTCCTGAAATGACAGGCTGGTTTTGTGTTCAGTCTCTTCAGTTCAGTTGGAACAATGATAAGACATTATTTTTCTCAATTAATATCCCATCCTGACACTGTTTGCCAGTCTTCAAAGGTCACAAGGCAGTCCTGTGTCAGCTTGACACCTTCCCCCCTTCCCCATATTTCTTCTTCCTCCCTGGGGAAATTTATGTCCGCCTGTGGCATCTGTCCCCTGTCCTCCTTTTGTGAGTATCAAGCCACAGCATACATTACATTTAGAAATGTTTTCTGGCAATAAATTACCTTTGCAATGTCTTAGAGGCCTTATGCTCTCCTTCGCTGACCTCATGGCCCTTACACTCTTGAAACATTTCTCATTATCTGTCTTAACCTCCTGTACGATCTTCCTTTCATTCTCAGCCTTTGCTTTCCTTATCACTTTTTTGCACTCTTAATTTCATTCTGTAATCTGTCCAGTCTTCTTCTTTCCCTGGTGTTTTACACCTTATGCTTGGTTACTCTTTACACATCCTTGTCTGTCTGTAGTGATCATTCGCATTGCAAACAGGCTTCTGTTCCCGGTAGCATCCACAGCCCAGGCAAGTTCCCTCGCCTCACACATTTTCCTTATGCCCTTCCCCTTCATTTCAGGCCACGATGGCTGAAATTTAAGTACCATCCTCAGCGGCTGCACCTTCCCCAGAACTTTAGCAACCCCCACCTCATCAGCCTCCCTTGCTTGGGCCCTGAAGCTGGTGTGGAGCGATGTGAAGCAACTATCCAGCGTGAGAAACCAAACTGGGAACTTGGGAGTGCACTCATGTCAGTGCTAAGCCACACCAGTCATTCACTCATTCACCCCAGCCTTCAAACCCAGCCCCGTCAGCCTAGCACTGGAAGCAAAATTATTTCCTGTTCTGGGTTTTGACAAAGAAATGTTTTTCCTTCTGATATTTCCCACTTGCCCCTATAAATTGTAATGCTGCCATGGAATTGAGTTACACAAATGTTAATCCGCTCTCTTTTGAAACTCAGAGGGAGTTCAGGCTCAGCTCAAGAAGCGGGCAAAGCCTCCAACTGGTTTTCATTTTCACCCTGCTCAAGGAGAGGTGGACTAAAGAAAAATGTTGAAGTTGATTCACAGAAAAAATAGGACTGAGAACTTCAATCTCAATATTAATAACGTTAGGGTTTTCCTATGGTACCCTTTTAAATTAGTCGGATAATACTGTTCCTATTAATTACAAGTAAAACTAATCCGACTCACACCTAACATTAAATAATAAACTTCTCTGTCTCCACTTACATTTCCCTGGAGTTGTTTTCAAGCAGAAAAATCTCTTCTACTGACTGAAGAGGGAAGCAGCCTGCAGTTTGCTGTGAAGAAAGTTAGCTTCTGTCTGAACCGACATCCTTTCAGTAAACAGAGTGAAGCAGAAATTCCGTATTGCTCACATTTCCAAAACCTTACAAAAAAGTGACCTTCCATTGGTTTCATCAACAGCAACAAGCTGCTTAGTCACCTGTCATGCTTAGACTGCTTCTCTGCCTGACCTCACTTTAAACATTGTTTTTTCACAGAAAATGTGAATTTGAACAAAGTTGTGGAATTGGTTAGCTGGCAGGTAGCTAATGTACAACGTATGCACACATTCTGTTCAGATCAAAAAATTACTTTGCTAGTGATGTTGTTTTCAATACTTGATCAGCCAAAGACATACCCTTCCTCTTCACCTCCCCATCAAAATGTGACAAATTTAGTCCTGTTAAATACTAGAGACAGTGATCTCTCCTGACTCCAGCTGGTGATAAGATTATGCCCTGAAGCACAATGACTGATAACACTTCTCCCTTTCATCCCACTTACTGGCCTTTCTGCAATGCAACTACCCTGTTCTTCTGAGATGCTACTGCAACAGGCAAAAACCCAATAATTTCCAATTGTACTCTGATAGCTAATCTGAATATATTTTTATACTGATAATTACTAAATAATGAATTATTTTGTAAAGATGAGAGAGATTTTTCAGCAGAACTGCTGGGGAAAAAAATCAATTTTCCCCAAATTGCAAAGATTACATTTGTCAATAAACAAAGTGGATCTTTCTTAAATGTAAAGTACTGAGGTTTTAACATATTTTAATTGAAATGCCATCAAAATCAACAGAAGACACCTTTGGACACTGAAAACCAAATATTTTCTACCATTGAAAGAACTTAACTTTAAATTGATTTTCCCTCTAAGAAGCAGGAAAAAATTGTTAAAGCAGAACTGGTTTTAGGGAAAAATGCAAAGCAGTTTCAGTTTTAAACTGGATTAGGAACAATCAGGCAATGAGTAATATTGTCAAGGTGTAAAAGCATTTCAAAGACAGGAACACAGGAATTATCATAGTGTTTCAGACCCAGAATTTAGGAGGTAGAGAAGTACCCTGTCTGCCACACCGGATTAGGTCTGAAGCTCATCTGCTTCCAGTAGCTTGAACCAATGAATCTCTAATAGCGGATCAGTGTTCAGCAGATCTCAGGTCAGACACAGCATATTTCATCTTAAATCTTTGTCTTTAGCTATTATATAATTTTTAGGAAATTCATTAGCCAATAAGAACCTATTCTAATCTTTAATCTCACTGAATAAATGCTCTCCAGAACATCCTGTTGCAATGATCGCTACAATTTATATGCTTTTTTCCTATATGTTTTCCTGTTATTTGTCTCCTTCCTAAGGAAGACCAGTTGAATCCTTTCATTTGCTCTCATTAAACAGTTCTTTCCACTCTTTCATATCATCTCCATTGCTTTATCTGAAGAGTAAACACCGCCGAGGAACATCCCTGTGCTCAGAGCAGTTCCTTGTGACCTTATGTAGGACTTTTTTAGAACTGCGTTTCCCTTTCTTGGCTCAAAAAATACACAGGTGGGTGCATATACTTTGCAAGAAAAAGCTATTCAGGAACAGAGGAGAGTACATGGCGAAATAATTGCTATCTTTGGCTTTTCTCATTAATGTTACCTCAGAAATCCCAGGTGGGCAAAGTGCAGTTACTGACTGGTGGGACATGGCGTGCCACAACCTAGAGGTAGCCCCAAGCACAGGTGAGCAACAAGGGGATTCACACAGCCATGGAAAGTGATACCAAGCCATTTAATTATGAGCTAGTTCTTCCCATATACAATTATTTGCCTTTACTTGCAGCATTTTTCACTGCCACTACACTGCCCAGTCTCACCTAACCAGCCAAAGCAACCCACTGCATGCGGTCCTTTACAATCAGCAGACTGTACCAACATGATAATGTTCTTCCCTTTAAACTCTTGAAAGTAGCAAGCACTGTTGATTTGTGGTCCTGCTTCCTGAGGACGTCAAATAGATACCCACTTTTCACACTGAAAATGAGCTCTCTATTCCCCTTTTCCTTACCCAGCAAAGTGTCAGTGTCAGGACACATTGCGCTTAGCTCTCACCACTGGAGATGACTGCTTATATTTCCCCATCCATTGGCTCCTTGGCATGCCCGATGGCTCTCCTAGCCACACCACACACTGACATCACCCCTGGTCAATAGTCTGGGGCTAATTTTTGTCTCTTTCTGTGTCTGGCCATTCTCAGCCAGCTGAGCTCCAGACCGTTAATCTGTTCCACACCTGCTTCTCAACAGCCTTCAGTTAATAAAACTCTTGCTTCTGACCCAGTTCAGTGAGGTGACCTAACAACGTAAAGATGCTTGCTACCAAGGCCAGTCCTCTGAGTCTGCATTTGATTGATCTTTTTGAAAAGCTTTTGATTTATGTAATAACCTTTTTCCTTATCCTCCTGATCATGGGAATGTTAGGAAATCCCCCATTGCCAATTTACTTTCTCACTGTCTCTAGTTCTAAGACGTAAGAGTTATACTTCAGCCACAGCCTTTCAGACCATCCTTCACTGGTTTTCACAAACTACCCATCCTTGTTCTCCCTGCCATCCCACCCATTGAATTTTCCTTCTTATTTGCTAAACCTTCACTTTCGATAACATAAGCAAACACTCAGATCAAACAGCTCTGCGCTAAAGATCACAGACAGGGAATTAAATATTGTATGTTCTTCATTCATCTTTAATATCATTACAAGTCTGTTAAAGGATTTGTGTCCATTGAACAAAAAAGCTAGAGGCATTACTGCAGCTGAATTCAGATTGCTAAATGTTTAACAAGGATGCTGACATTACAAAACCTGGAGTCTCTGATCTCTCCTCTTGAAAGCTATTCAGGTTGGTTGCAGGGAAAAACTATGTCATGGGCACCTGGGCACCTGCATTTTATTCCGTCTCAGTAACCCCCTCTCAGAGGAAGTGAAGTCATAAGGTCCCGTCCCAGTAACAATGAAGAGAAACTAATGAAGAGCTGGTTTATAGCCTTTTCCCAATCCCGATGTCCTGTCGGTGTCTGGAGGGCAAGTGTAAAACATGTTTTTCAGCGCTACAGAAGGAAGTACAAGTAATTAGTCCTCACCAGGCAATTCACACACGAGGTTAATCAGGCCCCTTACTGGTTTTAAAGCAGGGAGGACAAACAGTTAGCAGGCTGAGCATTCAGTGAGACGAGGAGGTCAGCACAAGTGTAGGGGGAAGCAAATGGGAGCCCATGTGCATCAGCAAAAAAAGGGATCTCGGTGAATGTTTTTAGGGAGCCTACCCTGGCCCTTTCTCCTATCCATTATCCTGGCTTGATCAGCTCTGTGCTCTGCGAACAATTGCGGGAGGAGCCCGCTTAACCTGCCAGTTGCACAGCTGTGCAAAAGGCCTTACTGCTCTACAGAGGTGGACCCAGAGAAGACACCACAGAGACTTCTCTCCATGCCCAGACCCAGCAAACTACTGCCCTTCTCTTACCCATGGGGGGAGGTGGCACTTCAGCCTGTCCTGAGGTCGGATTGCTCAGCTTGGAGAAGGCCAGGTAACGTGTCAGGGGCAGAACACATGGGGAACTGTTATTTCTGTGTTCGGAAACATCAGAACTACCGGTGTTTGACTTGAAAAAGGTGCAGTTCCCTCTCAAGGTGCGAGATTTTCCTCCTTCCTTATTACCCTGTGAAGGCTGAATATGGAGTTTTCTTTCTGAATCACGGCTTTTATTCCTTCGGCTTGCACACATAAAACCAAGCTAGCTCTGTAATGTCTTATGCAAATCAAGGATTTTGTAGTGAGTGGCAGAGGCTCTCGTGGTGCTAACCTTTGCTCCAGGGCTCTGTATATGGCACAGCAAACACGGCTGCACCATGGGCCACATCCACCTTCCAGTTCATTGCTGAGTTTGTCCACAGTTAGAGAAGCTGGACTAGGAGCCCACTGGGGTTATTACATTTCAGTAACTACCATAAGATACCAAAATTTCTTTGGTCTTAAAAAACACACTGTCCTCTGAAATTAGGCATCTTGACTAACAGAAACATACTCCTGAGTCAGAAACACCTCCGATGTCTGTTACTGGCTATAAACTCTAGCCTCTGATTCCAGGTTTTCCTGATTGCAGAGCATTCCCCCTCCACCACCATCTTTAGTTTTCTTTATCAAGCAAGTATACTAGCAGTATCAGAAAGATCCTGCTGTATTATCTGAGGTCAGGCGAATTCATGCAGTGCTTACCTTCAAAAGCCACAGAGCTAGAACTTTGCTTTAAAAAGACCTGGCTCTTACAATACAAGAAGTAGTCAGTTGATGTTCATGGGTTTGCTCAGATGGAGCAGCTCCCCGGCTTTATGAATACAGGGCTCACTGCCTGTCCCATAAAAACCACAGCAAGAGAGTATTACCTTCTGCAGAAGAACCACACACAGTATTTTTGGAGCAAGTAAAAGATTTTCACTCTGTTTCTACCAAACATTCACAATGCTCTTCCTTAAATAAGTGTCACTCAACGTCACTTTGTATCAGGCCTTAACAACTGTATGATATTTACAGCAGCATAGTGTTCAGTCTGTACTTATTTTATAACCTCGGCAAGATTTCCTTATCACTGATGTATTTCCCTCACCAGTATGTTTCCACACTTGACTTCTGCCACCCTCAGTTTAAACACTCAGGTGTAAAATCTAGGTACAAATCCTATAATTGCATACAAATAATCCTTTCAAATTTCTCAGCAGCAAATACAGTCCAGATGATTCCAAGGCCGGTGTACACAGTCCTGCTAAGAAGCATAGGAAGAAAACCTAACCTCTAACTTTTCTGTATTCTGCTAAATGCAAGCTGAGATGTTTCCTCTCCCTCTTTCAGGCATTGCTCACATAATATCAGGCTTTTCCTCCCAATTCCTTTATTCATCCTGAATGGTATTTTACTCCTCAACTAGTCCTGTTGACTTCAGTGGTACTTCAGACAGGGTAAAGGACTTGTTGGTGGGGATCAGATTGCAGGGTCAGGGATCTGGATTGTAAAATCTTCCTTGCCTGGCATACCATTGTAAAGTACTGCGAACACTTACCATACTCTGAGATGGACTGCCAGCAGAACAGTATCCATAGCGTCGGAAACATTCACAGGGCTTTTCAACAGTATGCCAGGCAAGGAAGATTTTCAATCTGCGGCCCTCAGCCTGCAATCCAATCCCCACAGATAAACCCTCACCCCTATGCAAAGTATCGTCGGAGTCGATGGGGCTCTAAACAGATGCAGAGTATTTCCTGAGTGACACAGATGAAAAGACTCTGGGTTTAAGGCACAAAGGGGCTAAAACTCGACAAAGCCAGTTCTGCCCTATGAGTGTGGCTTCTGGTTTCTAGAGCTAGAGGACTTTAAAAGAAAGCGAGCTGGTCATAAGGGTTTTGAAAGTGACAATAGAGAGAAATCGGAAGCTTAAATGGTTGGTCTCCTCTGGAAATTATTTGCATTATTGCCCACAATGCTTAAACACTCACATATCTCTGCATTTTACTTCACTCATTAGACTCCAGCTTACGCTTACGCCCCAGATCTGATCCTTTACTTGCTGTACAGCAGTGCAACGCTGATTACTGCCCCCATCCTCTAAGCTCCAGTCCAGCGAAGAGCTTGTGCCTATGTTACTTTAAGCACGTGAATCTGTGCCATTGCCATTATTAAGTCTGCCTGAGCGTCTGCAGCTACACACATGCTTAAGTGCTTTGCTGGATGAGTGCTCTTTGTTTCTGGAAGGCAGAGGAGATGCAGGCCTGGAAATGCCAACCAGCACAGGCCCACCTCTCATTTGTCTCACTTTTATAACTTTGAAACTCTTCCTTCACTTTGGTAATAATGTAAAGTATCAACTCAAAATTGCAATGCATGCATTTCATTTGAGTTTTATTGCCTTAACAGACAGCATTAGATTACAAAAGAGGACATTTTTCTTCTCAGTTTTAG
This sequence comes from Burhinus oedicnemus, assembly GCA_008921705.1. NCBI lineage: Eukaryota > Metazoa > Chordata > Aves > Charadriiformes > Burhinidae > Burhinus > Burhinus oedicnemus. The sequence goes on from VFFE01007208.1 coordinate 799,602, forward strand.
CTTATTCTTATGATTTATGATTAGATACAGCAAGAGTTCATAAACTTCCCTGACCTGCTGACAGTTTTTACAGGCTCCTTGATTTATTTCCATCTCAAACTTAACAGCTTTCATGTGACTGATATTCCTAGAGTCCTGGCATGGCTGCAGCACAGCCCGTGAGAGCTCCTCTAATCTCCATGTTACTAATTTAAATGAAGTCTTGGTCTGTTGTTTAAAAAAGACATTCGTCATCTCACGGAGGTTTACAGATCCTCTTGTAATGTAATGTCAGACACTTCTGAGATATGAGTTTTATAAAGCCTCCCGATATTGAGTGTTGTAAGACACACCAAGGTCACTTCAATATGCCAAAGAAAAAAAACATTTGCAAAACAAGAGAAGAGGAATTCCTAAGAAACTGCATCGTACTGAGGACATTTCGAAATGATTTATACCATCTGTGAGTACATTTCAAAGATAAATCTGGTATTGGGGAGAAAAGGGGGGGGGAGGATAAATTTGAATCCAGAAAAATCCACAGACATCCAGCCAACAGCTATGAGTTCCTGATAAAAAACAACTCACAGAGCAATATTCTCACAGTCATAGAGGTTGCAGCATCAACAGTTTCCCAGCGTGCTCCGAAGCTACTGTGCTAACTAAGGCTGCTCTTTCAGCAAAGATGCAGCTGGCATTCTGTTTTCATTGTACACTTTCCAAACAACAATAAAAAGAGATACATTTTGTAATAACAAAGACCAAACTAGTAAGAGAGAGAAAAGGGAAAGAGAGTGAGAGCGAGATAAGAAAAGTGGGTGTCTCTCTAAGCTCATATACCACCCAGCTGAAGACAGAAAGATATCATTATTTTTGTCTCCAGAACATTTAGAACCTGGCAAAAGGTAAGTGATGTCAAGGTGTGTGAAGGTGAAAGGAACCTAGCTGGAAAATATCAGGTAGTTTTTCTTTGATACTGATGGGTACAGCAGAGATTGAGCAACGCCTGTAAATATTCGTGGAGCTTTGGAGGTTCTCCGGTGAATATGCTTAGGTGTTTGAGGTCAACTGTGATCAAGCCTTAGTCTGACAGAAAATTGCTTTTGTAATATTTGTAGATCAGATAAGAAATGACAAGCAACACTAGGTTATGACACACTGGAGATATAAATACAGGTTGCCCAGATCATATGATTGATTGAACCCTTTTATTTTTGCTGAAGAAATTTAGCTAGTGTTGCTGGCAACACACTAGAGCACTAAATAAACGTTACATACAGTAGCTTGTCAGAATTTATAAAAGAGCAATCGACATTTGCTTTACTGTCAAAACATCAGCCTACGAGTTTCCTCTCTTTGGAAGGAGAATCTGGGAAATAAAATAACGCTATACAGCATAATACCTTCAAATCTCAAATGCCATGGTTAAGTCTGAACCAGGAATGATAGCTGTTCTCATGCAATGAGCTCCGCAGGTCCTCAAACAAAACCAACGTGCTTGTGAGTCTCATTGCAGCAAACCACCAGCAGCAGTTGCTGTATAGCACAGAATATAGAGACAAATGTGGATTTATCACAGAGCTTCCTATTCTACAGTCCAAACACAAATACTTTCACTGCAGATAGAGGTGGAAAAACAGTACTGCCAGGGCTGTACAGTGCCTGCAACTATATTGCAGCAAAGTGGATTATTAAGACCAAAATGAGACTTTATGCCTAATTTCAGTTTGCACACATATAGGAATTAAAGTCCAAAGATCTCATTCACAATTACACTAAGTTCTAAGATTTCTTTCCACTGTCCAAGCAACATACAAGGGTCATGTTGCACATGAAATAAAACCCCCCAGCAGTTTATCTTTCTCAGATTACATGGTGTTTTCAACATAAAAATCACATCCTCTGTTGGCCAAAGGTTCATTTTACAGATCAGATCCATTGGATCAAAACAAAGACTGCAGTAAATCAGCTTTGTGGAGCTATGCTGTTTTTCCCTTGCTGGTCTATATCTCAAGAACCACCCTTCAGCCATTTGTGTAGGAGGAAAAGTTTGTTAACAGTATTACCCTGGGAGATGGGTATTATTCTACAGGAAGTAAAAAAGAAAGCAAGCCAAACATCCCATGAGCTACTTCTTTTCACTCTCATAAGGGCACAGAACATGTCTGCAAGGACAGATCAATTGTCAGCAAAACTACTTCCCTGCTGAATTTAAATACATTATTCATTCTTAATTAACATGTTGCTAAAGAAGTATTTTTGTATCTATGTGTATATCTGTCCTTTCTTACAAGGATCTCTTACAATTCCCCCTCTTCCCTTAAGTGGTAAACCCACCTGCACCAAGCCTCTGGAGAACAGTGAGTTCAACAGGTCTCTGGCGTCCATCAACAGGACTTCTAAACCCACTGAAGATGTATCTGCACAGACATCCCTTTCCTCACTTCTTTCCACAGGCTAGCAGGGGAAAACAAACGTGGGCAACAGGTCAAGGAAAACCACTTTTAAGACCTAATCCTTATTTCATTCCTAACTTTATCTCACATTAGCTTAATTCTGCCTGTTTTGAAATAAGTGATATCTACATTTTTGGTCATGTAGAGCAAATGCTGTCTCTGGCTGGAGGGGTACCCATGCCCTCCTATAAAAAGATTTGAGGTGATAAAATCAGTAGCATAGTCCACTACCTCTGTGTTAACCTTCTTTTGTATTTTTTTTTATTTCGTCTTAGAGAAAAGGAGAGGTGACAATACCCTAGTGCTTTATCGAGAAGACATGTTAATATCTCTCTTTTAACTGTAGAAATATCAACAATCACAATCTCTGACTTTTAGTAGAAGCTTTTCTTCCTGTTATTTCCACTAGCTCCAAGGTAAAAAAGGGTATGTTTGGAGTACCTTCCAGACCAGACAGTGTTATAGCAACTCAAGACTAGACAAATTCTTCCGAACACTCTGAGTCATATTATGAACAGCCTCCACATATTTCAGTAAGGCAAAAATCTGTCTCGAGGGCAGCGCACAACGTCATTCAGCTTCTTCCTTTACTGCACGGAGTGTGCATGTGTCAATCTGTGTGCAATTTCTTCTATCATGGTTAAGAATTAGTACCCGTCTCCCAGATTTCATATCCTTCTAATGGGAAAGGTCAACAGATTGGTGTAAGAGGCAAAGCATGAAATAGAGCTGAGAACTTAACAAAAGAGGGAGAAGAGAGAAAAGACAGAATTTCAATGCCATACACTAAATACCCAGATGTTAATAAAAAAATCCTCAATGGTTACTTGACAGGGTCTCACAGAAGGAAAGCTTGAAAAAAAAAGACCTCTCCATTGTGCAGCATTTTTCTTTGTTACTCAATTGTATCCTTTATATCAGCCTTTCATCTTCCCAACAGCTAACTCAGGGCATATTTACAATAAAAATAGAAGTTGGATTTGTTTCAATTTGTTGAGACTGCAGATTTCCAATTAAAGGTGGTGGTATTCCTTCTATCTGTATAGTTTTTACTTGGCTACCAAATGTAATCTTACTGACCCTTTAGAATAGCCTTAAAAAAATCACAAACACTGGTCTCCTTGAGAACCTATGATGGATGAAAGAGGAGAGTTTCTGCTTTGTTGTCTAAGGTTTACTCAGTAAAAGGCAGAGAATGTGAGACTTCACTAGTTGTGTACTGATTGTAAGGCTTTATGTCCTAGAACAAAGATGCTGTTCCTTCAAAGAACACTACTAGTAGCACAGGAAAATCATTTTAATATTTGACATCCATAATATTTAACACTGTGGCTGGCTTTTGTTCAAGTGAAAGGAATTTATCCATGCCAATTAAATAATTCATTGCATAGTTCAAAAGACCCTGATAAGAGTTACACCACAAACCATACTGCTTTTCCTGCTTCAATTACGAATTCGTAGTTAAAGCACATGACGGGCTTTCAGGGCTGGGTTCCACTTCCTGCTCTGTGATGGGTTACTCGGGGCAATTTCCTTCATCTCACCCTTCCTGGGCCACATCCTTTGCTGGTGTAAATCGGGAGAGGTCCACCAACTGGAAAGCACTCTGCTGATTTACACCAGCTGGGAATTCGACCTCTTGACCAAGAAAAAAAATGGGAATGGAAATACATTTTCTGTGTCAGAAGAGTTACTTGTTGATGTTTGTTAAGGCATTTAAGAAGTTTCATTCTTTTTAATAAACGAGACCAATATCTAACTCCAAAGATAGGCATACAAAGAGGATGCAGTTGAGTATTTTAGAGCCTTTAGAATGACTAAATTGTATACTACATTTAACTGATCAACAACATACAGAAACACATTCCAGGAACAGGATACCCAACTACACTGTAGAATTTTATTTCCATTTTCTCCCTTATATTTGATTGAATATTTTCACTCTTTCAGACCAACAGAAATAAAAATGCCTAGATCAGCTCTGAAAACAATACCTTGCTGCTTTTGCTATGGCTGCTCCTATCCATCAAGTGTTTTAACTAACGTAGGGAAAATGGCTATTTCTTACTGATGGGACTATAGTATGAGTAGCTGAACTTCAAAGATGCCGGGCCAGATTGGATAGCAAACATCAAAAGCTTTTGACTCGTGCTGAGTAAACTTTGTATTCTGACACACAAGTTCTTATCTGTTCTGTTCCAGACTTGAGAGAGAGAGGGGCTGAATCTAACCAAATCACATTGTTTTTCCTTGCAGCTGCCAACTTGGAAAAATATCAGGGCACAAAGGAACCATTAAAAACAAAACAAAAAAAGACATGTTTTTGTTAGTTCCTAAGCAACACAATATTGCCAAGATGGTGGCTCCTATGAAAATTAGACAATATTAGTTACACATCACACTGTTATTTATTTATACTGCTCTGTGAAGCTTTTTTTTTTTTCCTTCTTGCAAACTGACAGATATTATGGAAAATCTGTTCTTTTGAGCAGGGTGTTTACACCACAACTGTTATGTATGTTTTGTCAGCAGCTTATTCCATTTGTTAATTCCCATTTCTATTTTAACATTTATTTTGCTAGTTACTGGGTTGAAAAAAAAACAGAGAATGAGAGAGGGAGAGAAAAAGAGGAGGGAGGCAAGGGGAAAGGGAAGAAAGAAAGAAAGAAAAAGAAAGAAAGAAAGAAAGAAAGGAAAGAAAGAAAGAAAGAAAGAAAGAAAGAAGGAAAGAAGAAAGAAGGAAAGAAAGAAAGAAATTTAAAAATTTACATCCACCAAAATGAATCCTGTTGTTGAGATTGTCAAAGTATTTAAGAAAACTGGAAATCCTCTCCCGTTACTATTAATTACACAAATTTAAGAATAACTTTTAAAACCTCAGCCTTCTTGTTCATAGCACTCTAGGGCAGTGTGGAACACAGGAAACAAGTGTGTTTCACTCCACCTTGTTCATTATTCATCCACATGAATCCTCCTACTCATGACAAAGCCTTGATTACGCTGGTGATGCTCCATGCTGGTGAAGGATTGAAATTACAGTAAGGTGACAAGGAAGTTTAATAGCTCCTGGGAAATGTAATTGAAACATCTGCCTTGGAATCAAATGGCCAGGCCTTTTGTAGAGTTTTACTCAAGAATTCAGCCTTTGAACCTAGAAAGTCTGACTGCTTACCTTAGAAAGTTTTAGTCGCATCATGCATCATTTCAGCATTTTGATGGGAAGCTTTAAAACACAGTTGTGAATGAGTGGGTAGTAGAGAACCATTTCTGATTGCCACAGAGCACTTTGTTTCCACAAATAGTCCACATTAGTTGTAGCATGCGCAGCCTTTCCAGTACAACTGAAAGGTAACCTATCAGAGATAGAAGAGAGAGAAGAGAAAACGGAAGCTGCTCTTACTAAAGTCTTCATTCCTTGATCCACAGCTCACAGACCTCGAGAGACACTGCAGTCTACCGTATCGAACTTGCACCTTTGAAATATGCTGAGGAGTAACTGCTCCAAGGATAACTTCCAACACAAACACAGGAATCTGAGCACATACGATTACAAACACATTTGAATATGTTTCAGTTGCGCTTGTTATGATGAGTTGGGTAAATGTGGAAAGAGGCCTTTAAGGCGCAAAAACCACTATTAGTGCATCCCAACAATGTATAACCCAAAACCATAGCTTTTTCAAGGAAGCCACTGCAGCATACAGTCAGACCTCTTCCAAGACACACTTCCAGGACTTGCCAGAAATCCTCCAGCAGCACTCATAGCACAGGGTGAAAAATGGTTACTGCGTTGAGTTCAGGCTGCACAGCAAAGCCATGAACAGGGGTGCAAATCAGAAAGGAACAGCGCTGCCACTGGCCTTTTGGACTGACACAATTGCTGTACCAAGAGAGAAGGGCCATATTTTGACCTTCCTGCTCATTCATCGGCAGGGGAGAAATTCTGTCTGCATCGCGGTATAAGCAGTATCCCTTGGAATGGTCTTGTCTTTCAAAGTTACAAGATTCATTCAACAGAAATGTTTAAAAACCTGGTTTTGAAAGTGCATATAGTTGCAGAAGGACATAAGAGCAAATAGCTCATCCATAATCAGGGTTTGACACGAGGAGACGTGTTGCTGTATTTTTCAGCTTGCTGTAAATTCACTTCTAACGCACTCCTGTCTTCTGCTTGATGTCCTGCAACGTGCACATTTGGGATGATTGAATTAATTGAATGAAACAATATTAAGAATTTTAGATTGCATTCAGCTTTAGGGGTAATCCTAAACCCCAGTGACAGACTGGAATTTTAACAAACAGTGTGAATAGACCCATCATAAGGCTGTTAGACAACTAGGATATGGTTTCATGTGGACTTTCAAAAGCTACCCACAAAATTAATACAAAACTCTGTTTTCAACATTTACTAGCTTGTTCCACAGAGGGCTTCTTTTGGCTTCAGTACTACTCGGGTATTCAGGAAGACCTGAGTTTGATTCACTGATCTAATTGAGATTTTCTGTGTGACTTTTGTAAGCTGTTGTTTCTAGGCCTCTGTCCCCCATCCATGTAACAGGGGTACTAATCTTCTGCTTTTCTCACTGGAGTATCATGAAAATTAATACAGGTAAGATTAGGCGATGCAATAAAATAGTACTAGAATAACACAACGCATTTTAGACAAATTTTCACGTACAGCTACCCAGTTAGGGACCAATTTTAATCCCACTTCTGTATAACTGTATACTTTAGATGACAAGTGTAAATCTGTTCCTTTCTGCATAGTGTTTGTGTTCCTTTACTTGCCTTGGAAAACCGTGACTGTACAAACCCAGTAAAGAAAAAACTTGCAAAAAGTTTTGGAAATAAAAAATATTTGAAAATATAAAAAGTAACCCATGAAAACAGCCAAGATTCAATCTAATTTTAAATATTTTCTCCAGCCATATGGTTCAGCGGAGAATCATTTGAAACCATTCAAAGACACAACCTTACACCTTATACTGCTGTAAGATTAACCTTTGCGGAGATGACAGGCAAGATGCTAAATGCTGCATATGAAGGATGCAGAGTTTTTCAAATAAAAGAACAATGCTCAGAGTACTCCAGGCAAGAAAGGCTGCAGATGTATTTCAAGAATTGTTAACAACACTTGAGTAATCAAGAAGGACACTAAATCTGCCCTCCTGGGCCAATGGTTATAATGTGCCCTACTGACACAAACCCAGTTCTCTGAACTAAACAAAACCATTTCCAAGTGAGGTTGCAGATTCAGCTCTCCCCTCTGCTGCAGGACTGCATGGAGAATCTGTGATGGGGAGCAGAGCTGGGTTCTCTTAAGCCTTCATGTTAAGAAAGCTACCACTGGATCTCTGTAGAGACAAGAGAAATTGTCCCAGGAACTGCTCTGAGACTCCTCAAGTCGGCCTTTGATTCCCACCCCCACCCCCTGCCCCCGCTAACCACTCTGAATTTTAACACTTTTATATCAGTTTTAGGCTATGCAGATACTCCAAGGGAGAATATAGGACTCCTACAGACATCCTGTAGGAGTATGAGAAATACTTTCTTTAAGAGAAATTTTGGAGGGCTGTAAGACAAGTATTAACCACATCTTGAATTTTCTTCCCACATCTACTGTTTAACTAGTAAATTTGAACACATTTTGAGGCTTCACTGCTCTTATGGCAAAAATAACTCGTGTCTAGTTGAATGATGAATTTGCAAGCACCCAAAATGACCTGAAATGAACAAACAATCATTTTTCCTGCAGAGTTTGCACAGATACCTGCTTTATGGAGCTCTTAGGACTAAGGTAAAATCATCAAGAGAGAATAAATATTTAGCTTGGGCTGCAAGGGGAGAGTGTGTTAACACAACTCTGCATTTCTGGTTTTTTGCTGGAACTCGAAGCAGAAGTGGCAAGAAAGCACAAAGAAAACTGATTTCACACTATGCTCAGATTAACTACAAGTAAGACATGCCATGAATCACTCATGACATATCTCTTTTATTGAACAAAGAAATTCAAGACAATATAAATCTGCACTTTTCAGCATATACTAAGCAAAGGTCTCCAAGCACCTTAACTTACATGATAAATCTAGTCTCGAAGTGTGCTATGAGGCTTGCTGTGACACAGCCACAAGTCCCATATTGCAGGTGAGGAAGTAGAGCATCCAAGAACAGCAACACAGCAAGGGGCAGAGACACGATTTAACCCAAGTTCCCCCCTATCCCCAGTCTGTCCCTGAAACCCAACTTGGAAGTTTATCTGAACTGAATCAGTGGGTTTTTTTCTGATTCTTCTCACTGTGTATCTCAGTTTGGGACAAAATAAAATAATAAGCAACCAGGAATAAGATAACTCCTGTTTCTTAACTGCAAGGGGATAGGCACCTGCTATGTGGTTTGGGCGCTTCCAGGTGTCCCCCGCACTCAGAATTGCCTCCCTGAAACCTTGCCCCATGCATTTTTGCAGTGTCTGTGGAGAAGCACCGCCCATCACTGCAAAGCTGATTCCTACTTAAAACACAAAGACCAAAGTTCTTCTAACTTGGCTATCTGACAAAAGCCAGTTTTGGCATTCCAGATCCCAAAAGCCAGTGGCACCTGAAGGCGGAGCCAGAAGGCTCTGCTGCTTAGGCCAGGCTTTGCCCCCACTGAGCTTGAACATGGACTTTGTTCCTTTGTTCTTTATGTAATTAGGGTTTTCCTCAGGTAGGGCTCTGATTTTTTAATTTTGTTTTACTTAAAAAGCAGTCTGTAGGAAAAGATATGCAGGGATATCACTTTTCACACCACTGTTGATATGATATGTCTGACTGCCCTCTTCTGCAAAGGCTTTGGGAGAGAACTATCACCTAAGCCAGCTCTGACCTACAGCCATTATAGGCTGTTCTCCCACTTGAAGGTCTGACAGTACACTACGAACACGGCCTCAGTCCTTGCAGTGTGCCACTGAGCCGGGCAAGGTTCCCGTATTTTTAGGAGAAGCAACAGGCTCCCTGGTTGTCCTAGACTCCTCAGATGAGCAGGGCCATCAGGGGGTGAGTTCACACTCGACTAGGGTTCAGAGTGTCTTTGGAAAGGACATCTGCCTCAAATCTGGTTTTACATGTTTTTTTTCCTCTGATACTTTTTACGCTGACCACGGCCCAAGAACAACTGGGTGAGCAGGTGCTACTTGGTGAACGGGGGTGTGCGAGAGAGGATGCACACATGCGCTGGCGTGTGCAAATGTGGCATGTCTTGTGAACTCTCCGTACTGTTTCATTACCTGAATTCTTTTAATTAACAAACATCTGCCAACTCCTGCACTCTGTCAGAATATACCACTGATGTTCCCTTTGTAGTGCCTTTCATAACATATATAAACAGGCAGAAGAAAAATCTTCCTGTTATCATCTTTCGATTTTATGAGTAGCTGGGGTTGTTTAAACTGTAGATTAACTTTTACGGGCTCATTTCTCTCTCCAGCCACCCCCATCACCACTCCCCTGCAGCGTCTGAATAGCCAGCTTTCCTGGGCTAGTGTGTCAGATAAAGATCATTTTAGTAGATGTTTAAGAGGGAGACAGTCTTGTTTCACTGAAACTAAAATCATAACACTCTCTTCACGTACCCATATGTGCTTTGTCACCTCTCCTCCCAGTAGTCTTGGATGAGCCTATACACTTTGGGCCAAGATCCCGGTAATGTGATAGGTCTCCTGTGTGCTACCAGGATTGCAATGTTGGGGCAGACTCTTCCAGCAAACTCAAGAAAATGGGTCTTTTCTTGCTTTTTCCATGACAATACATTTTCCAAAGCTACACTTCTTATGCCATACAACTTCAATTCTCTGACAAAGCAGAGACCAGATTGTGAATATATTGTCTAGCCAAAATGTGAATTTCTTTCTACCACATCCAATGGTGATATACCTGGGGATGGCAAAGGATGTCTGCAACAGTGATTCGTCCATCTGACTGGTGTTGTGTGAACACTACCAGTACAGGTCTGCAAGTTGGATCGCATAGCCAAGCATATCGCAGATTAGGTGCAACCTACATGTACTGCTTCTACAGCTTCGCAGCTCACAGACTATTTTATGAAGATAAATTATTCCTCTGCCCCAGCTGACTAAGATGCTTTTGTTTCCACCCTGCCTGGAAATTGGTTGTGGCTGAAAAAAGTGGAAAGAAATACCATACTTTCCCTGACCTCCATTCCCTGACTGCCTGTATTTCTGTTGCATTATAACGTATTTGAATTGTCTTTCTTTCAAGATTGCCCAAAGAACGAAGTTCAAAAACACATAGTAGTTATTCTGTTTAAGAGATCTTCTATAGCTGTCTTCTCTCGTGCTTCTGTACACAATAAGCAGAGCATGTACTGCCAGGGTTACACTTTAGGTGACGCAAACCAGCAACAAGAAATAAGAGTACAATATACACAGTTTGAAGCATCAAAGTCACTCAAAGTCCTAGTCCCCTGCTTCTTTTCCCACATAGTCTTTCCCCTTTAAATACCTCTCCTGTCTCTTGGAACATTATTCCACCTTAATCTGCAACCTTTGCTTTCTGGTTCTGAACAACTCCTACCTCCACAATCGCTTTGTGCAACCAACTCTTCCCCTCAGCACTGAAAGGAGCCTTAAAATCTACCAGCCCCATCTCTGCTTGCTAACCCCCCTCCTTTTTTTTTTTTTCTTTCCCCCCCATTATGCTGCTCTTTCGGCTCCAGTCAGTTCTGCCATTTCCATGATCAGTTCCCAAGAGGACCTCAAATGAGGTCCTAAGTGAGACATATACTATTCTTTTCCTGGTCACATCATAATAAGTTTCATGTACTCTCCTGGGCTTTGAAGGTTCAAAGCATTTTCTATTACTCATTAAAAGTGAAGTCAGCAGCTGATGTGGCTGAGCTAGGTTTGGATAAAGAACCTAGGTGTGCTGGAGGCAGACAGAAAGAAGTGCTTGAACAAACATTTCTTAGTTCAGGAAAAGGTACAGCTAGTCCCGCTGAAAATACAGAGGCAAATTTCATTTTCCCCATAAATTTCCCGCAATCTTAATTTTTTTTGTTTTTTAATTCAAGATACTTACAGTGTCTGCTCTGTGCTTGGATTAACAAAGTTAAACTATCAACATAAGCACTTGTGAAGAAGAGTCAGTCCACGGATACTACAGAGAGATGGCTTTTCTACATCAACCTTTTCTAAAGTGCTTGCAGCCACACAGAACATCTGAAGTGTTTGAACTTGTGCAATTAGAACAAGTTGTCAGGGACACAAAAAGCTTTTCAGAAGAGCACAGAAGCTGCCCGTATGTTATCTACCAGTGTCATATACCTTCAGCCTAGGAATCATCAGAGCCTAGGCAGCAGGGTATGAAATAAAAATCTTCTACGCCAGCCATATTTCAGCAAGCTGTGATTTTTTTCTCTAATAAACCCTCTTCCCTGCAGCTTTTCCTTCTGTCTCTAAGTTCTTCATTTTTGCTCTCTGCCCTCTGTACTTTTTCTATTTTTCCCCCATTTCTTTGTCTTGTCCCTCGTCTCCCCTTATTTCTTTTCCCCTTTCTTTCTCTGCTCCTCACCAGTGTACGTTCTCTCCATATCGAAGTCCCTCCTCAGCCCCAGTTCTTTGATTCTCTTTTTCTTTCCTGCCTCTTTCCCTATTCTTCTCTCTCTCCTTTCCTCTTTGACCTGACTGGGATTCTTGCAGGTCACTGTGCTGAGTCAAGAAGCCCTCAATTCCAGCTTCATTTCAGTACACAAATCTTTCCTATCACAGAAACCACACCTTCTTCCAAAATTTATAATTAGATTTTTTAAGGAAAAGTGCAAGACAAAAAAAATTCTCCTCCTGAATAAATATTCTCAAAGATTCAGTGCTTGGATCTAGAGCTTTGGTCCCATGCCCTGTGAAAACTGGGTTCAGTTGTGAGAGTCAGATGAATTTTCCCAGATTTTGGCAATGGCTGGCGGCTGGCAAAGCCTTGTGGAAGGCAGACTTCCGGTTCTGGATTTCACACACTGGCTTTGTTCTAAATCTGAACAAAATGTCCAAATTTTGAAATGCTACATAAAAATTTCACTTTGACTCATGACATTTACATTGGAGTATATAACAAAGAAAATTAAAACAAGATTTATTCCAAAACAGAGTTAGAAATGCATCCTTCCTTCCTAAATACTGAAATGGGATGTCTTCCCTGGATTTTCATCTGCACAAAATTTTCATTAATTCCAGGGGATTTTTCAAAGTGCTCTCAGAAAAGGGAGGAAGAATCTGTGACAGGTTGGAGATCTTTGAGAAATGGTGTCGAGATTTTAAATGCCTTGCATATAGATGGTCCCTGGGTACACACTGTTGTTCTGCAGCACATCATGACAAACAGGATCAAGTCTCACCTTAGCCTTGGCGTTCTATAGACATAACTGAGCTAGCTTTAAATTAGCTAATGTGACCTCGACTAGCACCACAGTTATGGTAAAATTATGATCCCCATGAACCTAAGGAAACAGGCAGATAGTTTTCCCAAAACAAGCCCTCTTGTATCTTGGCTTCACAGTTTAAAGGTAATACAGGTTTGGCTGCAACAGCTGGAGTCACTGGGTTGATTTCTACAGGGCCCGAGGTGCTGGGGAGGAGCAGTTGTCCCCTGTGCTCTCGCTGTCCGTAGCCAGCCTGAACAACATAGATGGGATTTCAGCTGGCATTTGCAGTCAGCAGGAGATGTGCGTAAGCAAGTGCCACATTTCGAGCAAATACCCCTGCACAACCAGAGCTGTGCTCCCTCTTATGTGGCAAGAGTCCTGGGACATGAAGGGTAGTGCCAGTAGCAGGAACCCTCCTGCATGCAGCCTGGGGCTGTGACCTGGGACAGTGTGCTAAACTCAGCACTGGTTCTTGTTCAGGGACAGCTCAAAGGACCGAGCTGCTACATGGACATTTGAGGTAAACGTTCAGTTTCAGCCCATTTGAATCTGGAAGACCCATCAAGCAAGCACAACTACAGCATACCCTTTTCCACAGCCAGGGACGTGTGTTCCCACGCACCCCTGTTGAAGCAGCAAATGACCGGATGAGTTTACGTATCAAGCACTGACCACAATGGGCAGAATGGTTAGGGCATCTGCATACGCTTCTGAAGTGGAGCTTGAGGCTCGGACTTCTGCAGAAGTCTGCCACCAGTTGACCTAGCTATAGGGGGTCATGTTGGCAGCAGGTTAGGAGCAGACCGATGTGAATACTGGTCCAGATAGTCAAAGTCATGTACAAATACATGTATGTGTCCAGCAGGACTGTTCAGTATGTCTACTTGAGGAAAGCAGGGCTGCTTAGACTCCCAAAACCACTTCCCAGTGACTCCTCACTGTTACAGGATTCTTCCTTCCTTCTCCCACAGCTCACCTTTAAATGGCTCTGATAATTTTCTGAGTTTTGAAATGTACTCTGAAGGCCCATTAGATTAAATTTTTATAGACCAAGGAAAAGAAGCACTATAGATATGTCGATAGACATCTCTGAAATAATCCACTGGAGAATGGCTGGAAAGAAAATACAGAGAGGACTGGAAAAAGAGGCAAGCTGATAGAGGCAGGACAGAGACGATCAGGAGAGTGGATGTGGAGGGAGGACAGTAAGATCTGCTTCACAGGAGAAGCCACGGAAATGTGGTCCTTACTAACTGAGTAAATCTCTCAAAGGGGCTAAGGATCCTGGCCAAGCCTTAGACTGTGACCAACTCATTCCTACAAACCTCCTCATGTGCCCACAAGACAAAATTCCACTGCTGAGTCAAGAGCAGTTCATAGACTATCACTGGTGGATACTAAGTATGGGACACAGTCACTCAAGCTGGACATTTTGCAGAAACTGCAAAGTAGGGTGCCTTCCCTTGATCTAGTCCACATCACTGGCAGGAGAAAAAAACAGCTCAGAAAGCACCACAGACACGAGAAGCTTGGCAACTGTTTTAAATACAACAGTCTCACAATATCTTACAAAGGAGGGTATTTCTTGTTTTACAGATTATGAAACAGAGGCGCCGAGGGACCAAGTGACTTGACTAAAGATGAGTGAGCAAAAATGGGGAGTGAAGTGGCCCTCCTGATTTCCAGCCTATTGCCGAGGCAGCCAGAGGGAACTAGCTTGAATACAGGTATTGTAAATGCTGCTTATGGATGAGATGACACCATTTGAAAAGGTTTTGGCCTAATTTGCATAATAATAAATACATGTATAAGTGGAATTAACTAGCAGGTATTTTTTTTGTCTGTTTGTTTTAATTATTTCAAACTCTAGTGTTTGTAAATGTGATCGACACTAAACCTTTATTTAGACTGTGCTTTGAATAAATGTATCGACATTAAAATTAGTCACCATAACCTGTAAGTCACAGGATGGGGTTGGTTATGAACGTTACAAGTGCTATATTAAGCTTCCAAACAGAATGAATTTCTTGCTCTAAGAGACCTTGAGAAGTTGTGTATTTCTAACGCAGAATGATACGCACAACTTGGAATGGTTTTTTGCAATAGCTTTCATTTCTGAGAATTGGATTTTCTTATTGCAGCCAGTTTAAGGACACGCTGAGAGACAGAAGACTGTAAGTTAAAATCCCAATACTGCATATGTTAACTCTGCCACAGTAAGGGAGATTTTCAGTAGTACAACTGAAAATTTGGCATCTCACTCCTTTCAACTGTCACTGGGAGCTGGATGCCTTTTTTGCTGTTGTTTTTGAACAACCAAAAAAAGCCTATATGTAATTATGTATTTTTATGGAAAGGACAGAGCTGGATTTCTAAATACTTGCTAACTCATACAGTATCCACAATCCATAGAATATCAATTATTGCAGAGGGAGTGATTCTATGATTCTATTACTGTTTTCTCCTGTGATACTAGTTCTGATCGAGACAAAAAATCAAGATGATGTTCTCTTAAGATTATAGTTTTCTATATTGATTCTGCCTTTGTTATCTCAATGGCTTATTTGTTAGACAGAAAAGATATGACTAGGCATATATCACTGTAGAATACAGGAAGATTCACTGAGATTGATGCATAAGCAAAGGACAAGTGCATTAACAAATCTAGCTGTCCGAAAGTCAGAGCTAATGTTAACCAAGAAGCACATTACTGTGATTCCATCAGAATATTCTTTTATTTATTTAACTTCCCCATTTTCATTTTTTATTTGGGTAAGATAATTGCCTGTGATAAGCTTGCTCTGTGTAGGTTGGAAGCATGCAGAAAGCCAGCCTTTAGACTGGAATATTTACGCTAAGCCTAAGCATTAATGATGTGTAATGGCCAGACCATATTTGCATATTGAAATGATCTCAATTAAAATCCTTTATCAGATGACTTCAAAGAGACAACCTCTCAAACCGCAATATATTTTTCCATGAAACACAGCCTATTAGGGATATAATGTGTTTATCTGCATTTCTAAAGACAATAATTTTGGTGTTGGTTTCATAAGTAATAGAAGATACATTTCTTTCCTCAGGTTCCGCACCACAGCATTCTTTTATCTTTCTTTATAATGCACTTTCTGAGCCCTGAACTTCTTTGAAGGACAAAACCATAAAATAGTCCACAGAACTTGAACTAAATAACGCCTCATCCTTCAGTATTGTTTCTCATCCTCAGAATCTAAGTACATTACAAAGATTTACAATGTCTAAAAGAGATAAGAGACTTACAGGGCTCTCTTCACCCACCGCTGGAAGACAATCACCTCTGAACAGGCACACAAAAACTTTTTATGGCACCAAGGAACAGAATGCAAGTGGAGAGTCTTGGCAAGAAGCAATGAAGTAACCTGTGTAAAAAGGCTAAAATGCTTTAAAAAAAAAAAAAGGGAAAAGAGAATTCACCCATTTATTGTTCCATTTCTTCATAGATTTTCATTCATTGAAAAAATCTCCATCCACATGCAAATTTTTAGAAAACGCATTTAAAATCTTATGTTTTAAAAGGTTCTATGTACTTCTTTTAAAAGGGAGGATTCTGATAATTGTTCTAAGGAATTTCAGTTATTTTCACTACATTTAAATAGATTGTTTTGTTAAAATAAAGACAGTAGCTGGAAAACATAGCATTTCAATCATTAACAGAAAGGCCCAGAGGTAATCAGTGAATAAATGGGGGAACAATACACCATTTAACTGCTGAAATATGGGTAGTAACTTGGTGTTCTACCTCAGCTGGTGGAGATTTTTTGCTAACCCAATACTAATAATGGAAAGCTGGTTACCTGTAGAAGAAAAAATACTTTTGCTAGAAACACTATGAACATGTGTTAGAAAAGATGGGCCAATTTTGTACTCATTCTCCCAGATTCACTGGCACTGGTGTCTCTATGTTTCAGCATCAGGATTCTGATGACAAATGCTTTGCAGGCTACTCTTGGTCGTCTTCTGGTGTGTTCAAATGCGTAACAGAAATATTAGTACTACTGGTACAAATATTTAGTACTATTAGAGTATTATTTAGCCCTATCAGCACCTAGTACTAATCCTAATGCCAAAGTCAAAGTTAACACATACTAACCGCTGGAAGACTGGGTTCTGATAACATAGATCATTTTCTGTCTTGTAGCTGGGATATTTCATTGAAAACCTGTGGGGTGAGCATTTTCTTGATATTTGGTACTTTATTGTTTTCTAAAGCCACATGAGTCATTATCAGCTAGGTCCCGGACAAGAACTGCGCACTCATAAAAGTAACCATAAGTTCCAAAGATATAAACATTTCAGCACAAAGGTTTTTCATCCAGAATTTCCCAAGGGAACTAGTGCCACGTGCAACTCAGACATCCAGCAAGAGAGAAGGAATAATACAGTACAGTGATTTGAGTGACCTACCACCCTCTGCAAATGAAAAATAGCGAAAGAAGAGGTTCTATTTCCTCAAATCTAATACAACATTTTCTCATGCTGTAAGGAGTGACAATCCTGGAGTCACCTATTAGGGATAAACTCCCTCAAATTATCTCACATATATCACAAGACACAGTATACACAGGGAAGCAGCTGCCACATATCAGCTGCTCTGGGGTAATTACCAGTGTATATTCTCACGGTAACGATGAGGACACTTCCTCATCTTTCAATTCAGGGTAAACTACCCTGCATTTATGACAGGGTAAGAGCATAGAGAGTCTAGTAACCACACAGCCACTGATTTACAATAGCTTGCTCCCTTCTGTATGTACTCCTGCTCCTCAGCAAATACGAAGTTGAATTAGCTCACCTTGAACTTAAAGCATTTTCATTATTTGCAATCATTTGTTATCTCTTATGCCAAGGGTCTTTCAGGAAACAAGAAAATGAAAGCTATTAAAACAAATCATTTGTTGTTGCAAGGAAATGCGGGCAAGGGTTTGTTTTTATTTAAGTAATGAGAAAGAAGGATTGGTAACAATTGAAAAAAAAAAGAGAGAAGAAAAACGTTAGTTTAAAAATACAAAGTCAGAGATGCTACCCTATAGTGTGGTTATGGCACTATAGTCTTCAGCTACTGTTTTGACTTTGAAATTTGAAGTCATGAAGTCCAAGAGATAAGCAAAGACAATATAATTGAATCAAACCGAAAATACTGCATGAGTTTTATTGTAACTTCTTGAACTAAATGTGAGGATTTATGGGATCAGCCTAGATTTACCCATAGAGAAGGGTATATGTGATAGACTTTGAAGAGTGTAGTCTGGAGTTGTATTTATCCAAAGAATTCATTTTAATACTAAATAGGATTAATATACTATGTACTCTATGGTATATTTAGTACTGTTATTACTCAGTATTAGTATGCAGCATTAGCACCTAGCATTTAGTACTAGTAGTGCCTGGCATTAGGATTAGTACTAGGTGCTGATAGGGCTAAATAATACTCTAATAGTACTAAATATTTGTACCAGTAGTACTAATATTTCTATTACGCATTTGAACACACCAGAAGACGACCAAGAGTAGCCTGCAAAGCATTTGTCATCAGAATCCTGATGCTGAAACATAGAGACACCAGTGTCAGTGAATCTGGGAGAATGAGTACAAAATTGGCCCATCTTTTCTAAGACATGTTCATAGTGTTTCTAGCAAAAGTACTTTTTCTTCTACAGGTAACCAGCTTTCCATTATTAGTATTGGGTTAGCAAAAAATCTCCACCAGCTGAGGTAGAACACCAAGTTACCACCCATATTTCAGCAGGTGAAACGTTCCCCTTGCGGAAAAAAAAGCAGTAAGAAGGGCTACTGAAGTAAGAAATTCAAAGGCATTTGCAGCAGAATAACAACATCCCATTTAGGTTAATGTTCCTCGTTTTATTTGGAGGCTCGAAACACGTTATCATCATTCATGCTTTGCTGTAATTGGACAGAGTGATTAGAACACCTTTTTATATTAAATGCACATTTTCGTTTCAATAATATCCATGCTAAATGAGAAGAATACTATTCAGCCAGTCAGCTGGGTTTGGAGCAATGATCTATTTTGCCCCTTATTTATAAAGCTTTTTCTAATCTGTGGTTTTGTAGAGAAACTGTACAGACAGAAGACTGTAAATATACACTGGCTTAGAAAGGAGAAGAAACAGAAAAGCTCTTCAGAAATATAGAGGATCCTGTAAGAAGAATCGATTACTGTGAAATACGCTTTCTTAAAGTTTATCACTCAAAACAAGAGGTCACAGAGACTGACATTGACAAGGGAACGACTGCCAAAAGCACTACAAGGAATTTAGACAGAATATCCTTCTGCAAAGGTCTGTCATCGCACAGAATAAAATGGGCTTTGCTGAAGTCAGTAATAGAGGTAAACTGTGAACATCAGTTCAAGAGGGAGTTGGACATGTTTGGAGCAGGGAGTGAATGTAGCCATGCAGTCATAAGAGAGAGAATTGCGCATAAGATGGTGAGCTACCATACCTGGTGATTTGTATTTTCTGTTGCCAGAGGCAAGGTTTTGATGGAATGTGTGCTTTTTCTCTGGGCTATTATTATTTGTATGTCTCTAAAAAGTGCCCTCTGCTATCACAGCAGCCACAGTAATAAAACGTAAGTTAATAATATTATTTATCCTGTAAATATCACTCATATGTACTGTTCAATCACTTCTTTTTCCCTTCCCACTATACCTGCCTCCTATTTGCATTTAAAGGTTAAAAATCTCAACAAAAGCTATTTAGTGTACAGGTCTTTTTCAGCTCACACTGTCCACATACTGCTCTGTTGCCACATGCACAATATGTATACACGTGCACGGGCCCACCTCTCAAGCCTGTCCAGGTCCCTCTGGATGCCATCCCTTCCCTCCAGCATGTTGATCGCACCACACAGCTTGGTGTTGTCGGCAAACTTGCTGAGGGTGCACTTAATCCCACTGTCCATGTCGCCAACAAAGATCTTAAACAGCACCGGTCTCAGTACCAACCCCTGAGGAACGCCACTCATCACTGGTCACCACTTGGATATCGAGCTATTGACCACAAGTCTTTGAGTGCAGCCATGTAGCCAATTCCTTATCCACTGAGAGGTCCATCCATCAAATCCCTGTCTCTCCAATTTAGAGACAAGGATGTCATACCGGACAGTGTCAAATGCTTTCCAGAAATCCAGGTAGATGATGTCAGTTGCTCGATCAATCCTTACTGCCAGACACAATCCTCTACATGCAGCTGATGCAGCCAGGCAAAGGATGGAAGGGGATCAGAGAGGTGAAGCCACACACCCACGTCCACCTGAACTCAGCATCAAGGCACAGCAGCCTTGGTCTCAGCTAGAATAAGGCCTTTTCCATTTCACACCATTCAGGAAACAAAACCCACAGCTTCATTTCAGTCAACATGGCAACATTAGTAGTTATTTAAAGAGAAGGCAACTGCCTCCCATCTGGTTTTGATATGAAATGTGCTGGGTAGACATTTCGTGCCGGGTCTAGAGCCACCCTGTGTACCTGAGGCATTCGCTGAGGGCTGCAGTCACCCGGGGCTCCCTCTGAATTGCTCCCTGAGATGACTATTGCCCTTCCCTGACTAAGGAGGAAAACCAGGTACCTGTCCCCTTAATAGATGCAGTTAAGTACCTTCCCTTAGCTAGGATGCACCTGGGCCTATCTGAGAATATATTTGACTAGACATACAAAATATGGAATGAGGTGCTTTGCTTGTGATAGCATAGGATAGGCTAGGAAATAAGTCATAAATGCATTATCACACATGGATAGTACCAAGTCTCTGCATTTCTACCGCAGCCTTCTTCCAAGGATCATAAAGCACTTTACAGAACCAGAAGCCTTGTCTATCTAGCAGAAATACATCATTTAGGAACCACTTTGGCCCGCTTAGTGCACTTATAAGACATCCTCTAACCACGAACACAAGTGCAAAACCAGTTCACTCTTCATTTCCCTTAACACCTCAGCCTCAGTTTGCATTGAGGGTTCATGCCCCTGCACTAACTCCCTTTAAAATTCCACTTTAAACACACTTTTGTCCTGAAGAGTTTACAGTCTCCCTAGGAAAAGAAAGATAATCACTGCTTGTGTTCTGCAGAAGGGGAACTGAGGCCGAGGAAGTATCTATTGTACTGTTCGCACCCAGTACTAAGAGTTGTTTCTCCACTAAAGCATAGAACTATCAAGATCCCATAACGTAAAGGGAGACTGAGCAAGACAGTTTAGAGGCATTGTCTTTTTATAGGGGCATGGCTTTTGGCAAGAATGATGGCTACTAGACTGGCCAGGAGCTACACAGAGCCCACCGCTGAATTTTATCTGGTGCCTGGGAATGACGGCTGGAGCAGGTCAACAACATTGGGGCTGTTGCTTGCCAAGGGTAAGAACGTGCTGGCCTATACTGTTAGAACTTAACTAAGCTATATACAGCATCATGCAGCTGAGTTAGTTGTTTTAACTAGCCCCTGAACTGGCTAAGAATAAAAGTAGCTGTCAAATACACAAAAAATTACCTTCCACAGGCTAATCAAGGTCACACTGGTAGTCTCTGTTCATCAGGAAAGGAAACCACATCTCCTGAGACTCAGTTTAGGGCTCCTTCCATAAGTCTATCTACCTTTCACTGCTAGCTTACTAGCAGCTTACACAAACAGGTAAGATGGTAGTGGGGACAGAGAAGGACCTAGTACACAAGTTTGCTTTTCTGAATGGTATTACGGGAAGATCAGTTGCGGTAGAAAAACCAGGAAAACAAATATTGAGGAAATAAATGAACTGTAAAAACGTCTATTGTTATATTAGTATTTTGAATTGAAGAGCTCCTTGTGTCCTTTAAAGAAGGTTTTCTGTAGCAGTGGGAACTGTACTCTCCCTTAAGAACCTCGCGCAGAAAGAAACTTTTTATAAGAGAGTCCAACGGTTTTCCCCGGCAGAAGATAAGGGCTCTTCACTTCTAGCTTATAGAAAGAAAAATAGCTGTTGTCAATCCTTTAACTTGTAATTAATTAAAATGCAGAAATTCATCTTCAGTAATGTCTTGTTCTTCTTCAGGCAAATTTATTTCCCTCTTCCTTTGAAACCAAGATTCACTTCAGTCGTTCAACAGATAGGGCTGAAACCAAAACCCAGTTCCAAACACATTCAGCAACTAAGAAAATTCCAGCCAGTGCCAGCTTTAAAGGCTGATTCTGAAAGACATTAAGCAGTCTTACGGCAGCCACAGAACACAAGGTCCTTTTGAAAAAAAAAATCCCCTTTCCCTTCATCTGCTCTTATTAGAGCTCTAGAGACTCAAATGAAAGTATTACTGCACCTGCAGCTTGTCAGAGAAACACACCCTTCTTCACACTATCAAAACCAGGCCAACAACAAAAAAGAAGTAAAATTTCGTCTTGAAAACAATGAGGCTACAGGTGTGAGGGAGGTCATAATCCAAAGACAGTGCAGTTCACAAGTGAAAACGGGGACAGAACTCAGCCTGAGTTCTTTATGGCAATGGTAGATGAGGGCTGGCTTTAAATTCCTAGGCAGAATTTTGCAAAACTGAGCTCTGACAAAACCCCAAACCCGGTAATAAACTAAGTAAATTGGCTCTGGAAAGCATAAACATACAAACACAGAGGGCTGCAGTGCCATTTTAAGAGTCCAGTTTTCATAGAATGGGTCATAAAGAAGTATATTAAACAGCTCTTGCTTCCCCCCACCCCCCCGAATTAGGATAACATTAATGCTCCTTTGTTTTATTAGCATGGAGGGATATTCCCAGAATGTATGCCAGACTAGGGTACCACGCAATTCTATTTCATCTTTATCCGAAAATGCTTTCTTTGCTAAATGTGAGTCCTACAGATAGGAGAGGGTAGAAGGACATTACAGTGCCCTTAAATGCTGTATGCTTTTTTTTCCTAAATATGCCATTACTTCAAAGTGTTACTGCCTTCTTTGTAAAGACATTTACACTAGAAAGCTAAGAGTACTTTACAGCACCCTGCAAATTTCCATAAATAACAATCGGCCATGAGAGTTTCTTTTCACCTATTCCATAGAGGGGAACTTCCAGAGAAGAGCCAGAAAAGGTGGAGATCACTTTAAAATGCTTCTCTCTGTCATTTCCAATACCCCGCCTAATTCAGCTAGGCCAAAATCTCACTTGAAGTGAGCTGAAGTAGAAGCTTTTTGTGTGTGTATGGAACCGTATCCAGCTGGGAGAGCAGTTAAATGCTTGCCCATCCCCTTAACTCTGGGCATGTAAATTCAAGACGAAGAGAGCTGTTTTGACGTTCTTGGCTGGAAATCACTCTCCACACCTATACTTTAATGCATCTACTGTACGTGGTAGTTTGGCTGCTTTCTCTCACTACCATCTGTTCTAATGGCACCGTGCCTGCTCACAAGTAGAATGATATATAGGTGCCAGGCAACAATGCGTTTTGATGGGCAGACTGCACAACGCTGCAATTGTCATCTCTTGTGCATGAAGGCCACACTCTGCGCCAGCAATGAAACATTGGCACTTCGTACCTCCATACACTTGTTCACACCTGTTGACACTTATGTGCCAAAAAAGGAATACTTGAACAAGGGACTTTGCAGGCTTAATCCCCATTAGGTATTAGCATTACCTGGAAGTATATTCAGCCCCTGGCTCAATCATCATCCTGTGCCTCAAGCAGACATTGTGTCACAGCCTGGAATATTCCTGTGGGTCTTCACCTTAGTATTTTCCTAGATCCATATGTCCAAAAGGAAGAAGAAACTATCTGCCCATTCAGATGAAAACTGACTGGACCGGGCAAGTCTCTTCTCTTCCACGGTTCCATCCAGACATTTAAGTGCAAGTCTATGCAAACTTTGTATTTTCCTCATGCCCCAGCTAAGGGCCCAAATTTTAACATTTATTTCACAAGGTCTTCCACAAGCACACCCAAACTTGCTGCAGGTCCATGCCAGCATCACTTTTCCTTTCCATATCTGCATAGTCAGGTGGATCACCACCCCAACCCTCATGTATAGGCTCTGTTTTTTCAGAGTTCAGATCAGTCCCTCTTCACTGGGAAGATTTAACCACATGCACCTATCATTCAGCTCTATGAGTAAAGCTTATTCTTGTGGCTTCTAAAGTAGCAACGATTTACACTGATAGAAAAGAATGTCAAGAAAGCAAGCTGACGTAAAACATCACAGATGAGTTTAACATGCTTTAAAAAGCAGTATGTTTTGGGGAAGAGAGATTTTCCAATCCCTGCACTGGGTGTATGCAGAAATTCAGTGATTTAGGGAGGAAAAGAACTTCCACACACTAGCTAGAGCTTGGGGAGTGTGGAAAGACCTGGGAATGTGCAGGGACTGGACCAGAGCATTCTGCTCTAGGAAAAAAAAAAAAAAAGGAAAAAAAAAGATAATTTAAACCTTAATCCTTGCCTTTAGCAGAACAGATAACTAAAATCAGATTTTTTGCATATCCTTGTAGCTAAGAAAACAGCTTTGCTAAGAAGATGGGGGTAGGGGCTGGTAATGGGACTTTGCTGATAATATCAGGCAAAGGAAGCTGAGAAACGAACAGGGGAGGCTCCATCAGTAGCACACAGACCCATGCACTTGCAGATACCAAGTATTTTTAGCAAAGACCAGTAGGAAGCATGAAATCAGTAAAAAGGTTTCGCTGTTTCAAAATCTCTGGAGAACTGGCCAGAAGAGGTGGAAATTACTTCAAAGTGCTTTCCTCTCTTTCTACCAAAGTATGCCTAATTCAAACTTGTTCAAAATCTTACTGCAAATGGTATTTAAAGTAGAAGCTGTTGTTTATGAGAAAATGAATCCAGCTGGGAATGTAGGTAACAGTTGTGCATCACCTCTGCTCGGCATGTCAATAAAACATGGAGAGAGCCTTTCCAACAGTGTGTAGCCACATCTATGTAACAACTGGACTCAGAAGCCAGAGTTGGAGTATTTTCAGTGGGGACTTTTGTTAGACTTATGTTTGGGTGTGAGTGTTGGTTTTGTCCCAGACGTACATGCCCAAGACTATCTATTCCTTTTTATTAGACTACTGAGTATCGTAAGATTATAACTTTTGACTATTAAAAGACTGGCTTGTAAATACAAATGGAGAGGCTGAGAAGCTGTCGAGGCCCTCTCCAGTCTCCATCATGGTTATTTGTACTTGAGCACAGGGAGGAGATCTGTTAAAGACATCAGCTTCTGCTCTGCAAGAACAGAACCAGGAGCTTCCGGTTTCCCTGAGCAAGGTTTAGGTTACTTGGGGGCTAACCACCCAAGTCTTGTATACCTTACACACATACTTAGTACGAAATAAGAGAGATGAAATCATGTGAGTTACTGCATATTTGCTGCCAGCCATTACCAGGTAGCTGCTATTTCATTTCTATGACATATCATAACTATGTAAATAACTCAAGTAATAATTGTAAATGGATGACTGTACTAAAGGAGGTGGGGGCCGGAGCCATAACTGCGCAGCTGCTATGGCTGTGAAAATTCAACCTTAAGCAGTCTAAACATTCATTTTACAGTGTACACCACCGATTACTTAATTACATCTAAAATGTAAGTCAGACTCACTAAAAACCCCAGGGAGTAAATCACAAAAAGCTATGAAGCAATGTGCATGTATACACCCTACTTTGACTTTAAAAAATTATTGTTTTCCAATGGGTATGAAGGATTTTTCTATTTCTGTTCTGCAAAACATCATTATGTTACAAACAGGTAAATATTTCTAAGTAATATTAGATGTGCGTGGGAGCATCCATCTTCAGCCTTTCACTGTGGACTCTCACTAAAGGTTCTTATCTTTATGTATATTTGAACAAGAAGATCTACATATGCTTGATCTCGGTATGAACCTCTGTATGACCTGATTTTGTTGCCATGGCCACCAATTAGACCAGCCTTGTTGACTGCAGAACAACAGTCAAAGCATCTCTATTAAGTTCTGAAAAAGAATGTCATATTTTAGCGGCACACTACAACAGCTTATCCTTGTGGTAGTGTTTGTTTCTTCCATTAGCTCTATATTTAAGCATTTAGCTGAAAAGACAGGAAAAGGTGGGGAGGAAGGGGGAAGCAATGGCTATATCACTAGCCAGAAGCTCACCTTTTTTTACTTTTTAATATCTGCTTTTATTTTCCAGGTTTTCTCCTCTAGGAATATAGAAGACAGACAAAGGCTGTGGCAGCATCTTTGCTTCATGAGAACATTGGGATGAGCATAAAATCTTTCCTTCCGTTGCACCTTTGAGGATCCTATCAGCATTTTCCCAAATGCAGTTTTTTAAAACACTGTCCCTTCCAATTTGTGACAAACCAGTAGAGAGTTGCCTCAAAAGCTCACTTGGCAAACACTGCTTGTTAAACTACCTTTGCCCAGCAGTAGGTGTGTGTAGATACTGAACACTGTCACACGTACAGGAAAGACAGTTCAATGCCATCAGTAGTATATTTTGTTAATGCTTACCTGAAAGAAAGCAACAACTTGTAATGTACTCAGCTTACATCAAAACAGATAGAGGTTGGAGGATAGCAGAGATCCACAACTAAATCTTTTATTTCTCAGGCTCCCCCTTTAGAAAATAATTTTCCTAGTATTGTTTTCATAAAAGCTTTCAAATGCCCTAAAATAATCCAGAGAAATTGGCTTTTATTTTGAACAGGATTTCTCAATATGTACTGCATCTCTTGGCATATCTGTTATATTAACTCAAGCCTTAATGATACAATGGTTAAAAACAGAGTACAGATGTGTATAAATGAAAAATGTAATAGATTTCCCTCTTAATGTAATAGAATTGGCACGAGGTATTGGAAACAGGAGAGAAAGTAGTCACTCAAGCATTGTGTTTGCATGTTATTTAAATACAAGTGGTTGAGGTATAAGTACCTCTAAGTACACCTGAAAGAGATGGTGCCTTGTAATCATTGTTTCAGCAATTGACAGTTGTTTACACAACAGCAGCACATTCTCTACTGATTTGAATAATAAACATGTTTAAACACCAGCTGGATAATAGAAGGATAATTGAAACATAGTTTAAAGCTCTGATTTACAGGCATTGTGGCAACACTTTTATTTGTGGTACAATGCTATATTTCTGTGCAGCCTCTTGAAAAAATTAAACAGGCATTGTTTCAGACAACTTTGGGATATATTTAACTCGATTAATCTATCAGGCATTTGTGTGCCTACACAGACGGACAGACAGAACAAAGAACACACCATCAAAACTTCAAAAGGCTCACGCTGGTGACCGGCTGCGACTTGGCTGCTCAGTCTCACGACACATTGGCTGGGCCCTTACCTTGTGCATATACTTCCCAAGTATGAACTGTAGTGCCTACAAAGTTTATAAAGCCCACGGACTGCAAGAACCCGGAGGGCTGCGTAGTAAAATTGCCGAGTAAATCAGAGACAAAACAGGTATGGAGAGAAGCGGTCCTACTTCGGTCATTACGTGTCACAGATCACACACGACAACAGGAGCATAAAAATGCTGGGAGACTGGAGGTGCTACCCACATCTCCTCCTTTCTGGTCTGCACCAGAATTTGAACTCCTCAGAGCTGACTGTTTGGGCCTGTTTTCTAAAATGAAAATTCAAAGAGAAGCTGAGGCAGTCCTACTAAAAATGTACCTCTGTACTGCCCTTTTTCTTAAAAACACCTCTGCAAATACTTTCTTAATGCAAAATCTACCAGCCGAGAAGCCTAAAGATGTGGCTGTAGATTGCCATCAGACCATATACTTTTTTAATTCCCAAGCATCAGATAATCCGAGGCAGTCTAGCTTTCATTTTTCTTCCTGTTTCTGATCTCTCACCTAGTTTTGAACTACAATTAATTCACTGATAAGTACGGAGGTGTGGACAGCTTCCACACATGCACTGAGGTCCAGTTCTCTGACCGTGTCTGACATTTCATTCAAAGGCTGTGCAGACCGCTTCAGCCCATCCTGTACAAAACCTACAACTTATTCAAGAAGGTTCAGATACCGTGACCGGCTTCTTTCACATACCAAGCCCTGTCAGTTCCTGCTGACTGACCCCTAAGTTAAAGGTTTTCAAGAATTACATCAGCTCAGACCCTAACTGAGAAAAGCCTCAAAAGAAAGACCTTACGGTAGCCCATTTCCAGGCCCTTCACTCTTTACAATCAGGTATAGACAGGAACACAGAGAGATTCAAGACTGCCTGCAGCACTTGATTATGGTTTAGATATGTAAATATGATAGGCAAGACAACTTGTGGTAACTTTTAGGAAAGATATCTGACACTTCCATCAGAAATTTGTTTTCATTGTACTTATAACGTCATTACCAAAATTAAACAAACCAGCATGAGATTGTCCAAGTCTAAAATGATTTTTTTTATTATTATTTCTGCCTCAGTATTTTTATTTTTTCTAAAGTTCTTAAGACAGTGACTCTCCAGAGCCACTATTTAAAAAATGGCCCATTATTTTCCTTACCACTTCTCCATTGATTTTACCTAGTTATTGACTGAAAAACCAGGGCAGGGAGCAGACACCAGGCTTGTGTGTTCATGTTGACCTGTGTTGCTAAACAGATGCTGCTGCCTTTCATTCCAGATGGAGCTTGTTCAGGGCATGTGACTTCATTCCTAGATATCCCAATTTGTACCTCTTATGAACTTGCAGAAAGCTCAAAAAACTGAGATCTTCCAGGGCAAGCCCATAAGACCATATCCCTGTGTATATCAGTTTCATGGTATCAAAATTTTGAAGAAATGGGAAACAAAGCATGAAAAAGAAAGCTATTTCATAATATATACTGAAACTTAAAGCTGTGGGAAGTCTTTTATGATATTGATATGTCTATAGCTGAACTTTTATAGCTATAGAAGGTAAAAATGTAAACCACAAATACTATTAAACCTGACAACAATTCTAGAAACACTCTGCAAAAGCAATCTTACTTTTAACCACGGTAGCATTCTTGTTGCTTTAACATCCTTAAAGGAGGCAGAAGGAGTTTACTGTGATGGTCTACAAAGGCACAAAAGATCAAAGACTTAGCAGAAACTACACTGCAAGCAAAGGAATGGGGGCACCTACAAACACCATCTATCTTCCCTTTTCCTAACATTTTTAGATATTAGGCAATCACGTTGCAATTCTTACCACTACACAGAGGTCTGATGATGAGCAACGCATTCCCCGCTGGCAAAATGCTCACGCAAGCTGAACTGGGTTGTAGGAGTTCCCAGCAAATGCTTGAGAGAGGGTATTGACTATACTGCACAGGTGAAAGCATCATTCACAGCCATTCACCACTTCAACTTTCAAACGCAAGTTAGTACCAAATGAGCCAGTGCTGAACTGAAAAGCAGTATGGCCACCTCACCGTGGCCTGGGACCCAGTTTAATTTTGTTCAAACGCAGGGCTAATCATCCCGTGCACCAGGCTGCCCTAACACAGCTACTCTGCCTATGATACTCAAGCTAACAAATCTACATGACAGGATACTGCCCCAGGCATACGAACCTACACACTTGCTCACTTTGGGGTCTCTCCTGTGTGTAGTATGTCTGTAGATGTGACCAGACCTTCCCTGGAAATAATCTGTTTGCTATACAAAGGCATGCATAAACACATACACATATGCTCCAGCAAACTTGACGTAGATCAGTCTGAAAAATAGTAGCATTCGGATGTAAAACACAGAAGAGAACAGGACACGTCTATACATACCTTTCAGTACATAAAAATGCAGTCTGCAGCTGCAGCTGGAAGTTATATTACATTAATTAAGAGACATTAATCTCTTTACGATACAGAGCAGAGTTCTGTACAGTGTTGCTAAATACCATGTATGCCATACATTTTTATTTCTGGAAAAAAGAATCGCAATGAGCAAGTCATATCACCAGATGACGGATGGATGCTCTGAGATAGTCTTGGAAGAGACATAAAAGAAGACATGCACCACATACAGCGATATAGGAAGAGGCACAATAGCAGAGTGCAGATCAGACTTAGGGAGGCCTTTATCTAAGGAACTAGCAAACAGAAGCTGCACTTGATAACAACATACAGCTGGATAAGACGCATGGAAAAAATCACCATGAGCTTCCACAAGATATGATGGGCAGACAATGGTGTGTTGTAGAAGTGGGACAGTGTTAAGCAGTTTCAGTAAGCTGCGTGTGTTATGGTTCCTGGGCCAGATTCTGGCCCCTTTGTGCTAGGTCTCAGGAGTGCCCTAACAAAAGCCGGGGGATTTTCCTCAAAAAAAGGAGCATTGCCAGGTGGCTGAATGCCAGGATGACTCACTCTGCACTAGCCATTCCTTGCAGGAAGACAGAAGTTCCTGAATAGGAAAGGATGAGGCAGGAGGTGCCCATAAATCCAGCTGCCCTGGACCCCAGAGAACAGGTCTTGTCTCGCTAGCCCCGTTTGAGATTTCGCTTTTTGAGTGCCAAGGGAAACCAGGCCAGCCCCTTCCATTCCTCTCACTGGCAAAACTTCTCTATATTCCTAGACCTAGGGGCACAGGGGAAAATAAGGCCCAGGGCCATGAAGGAAGCTATACTGATTAATTCTAACGTGCATAGAGAAAGGAGTCTATTTCAGTGGCTTTTTAAATCACTAAAGAAACAGAGTAATAAAATTCACCTTCATCTGATGAACAGCAGAAGTTCAGAGAAAAGCTATGTTTGCAGTAGTGAGAAGTCTAACCCTAGAAAACATACTCTTGACTTCGGGCCATGCGCCTATACTCTCTGCATGTGACAGAAGGCATTCATGGACGTCCTGTTTGCCAGCACATTTCATTCTTTATAACGTGGAGGCTGAATATGCTTTCTTGACCTCTCTAAGTGTGCAAAATTAGCTGCTTCACCTCCCCTAGCTGTTTCAAAGCAAAGGAAAATAAATTCTTCTTCATCTAACCCACCGTTAAACTGGGGGACTCCTGCAGGGAGGCAAAAGCACAAAAGGTGCAAGAAGGGATTAGGTGAATTCCAGGCTACTAATGTCAGGATTAGTGTGGGGGGCTATGAACTACATAGCTTGGATGCAACCTCCAGCTCTGGAAATTGTTTGCCAGAAGCTCGGTAACAGCGGATGGTCACTGTGTGTAGATATAGATACATGTGTATATAGAAAAACTGGCAAGGCAAACGCCTCCCCAACCTATGTGCCTGGCACAGCACACACTTTACTGGCATTACTGGCTCTTAGTGAGAGTCAAAGCACTGGGCTAAAGGAATCTTCAACCTGACCCAGTATTGCACTTGCTATGTTTTAATACCAGCCTAGCTGTGTTTCTTAACACTGGATCCTCAGATGTTGACTAGTTTAGAGGAAGTCATCACGCTGAATGAGTAGGAAAGGAGAACCTCAGTACCATTTGATCTTCTCCAACAAATTTATGATGTTATTTTAAATATATTTTGCCAGACAAACACTTTGAGTCAAAACATCTTGTTTTTAAGAGTGTCTCAAGAGATATTAGCAACAGAGGGAAAATGACATTTCTTTATCAGCTATAATACATATAATGTGACATTCAAACACAACAAGTGCTACTCAATAGCTTGTAAGTCACAGAAGGTGAATGAAAACACTTATCTCTTTTGTAAAAAAAAAAAAAAAAGAGGTGGAGAATCCTTAACAGAAAGATCCACTTGGACTTAAAATATAGGGTAAGCAGCATTACAAATTTATAAGCACAAAGCCCATCTATTAAGATTCTGAACAAATAGTAAGTCTACCTAGAAAGAAATGTCCCCGTTAATGTATGGTTAGTTATGTCAAGGACAGTAAATGAAGCTGCCTTTCATATACCAGATTGATCTATCTAAATTGAGGCAAGCTGTGCCACCAAAAACGCATTTTCATCATGTGTTACAGAAGATCAAATGTTAACAAATACAGAAAAACAATTAATAAACAATAACTTCCCACTCCACCAGTAGCTGTTTAACTCACACATACCATTTACATGATATTAAGCTCAAATGAATGCTCTAGTAAACAAATTGTACATGTAAAGCTACAGAGCTCCACAGAAGCCAGAGAGTTGCAGTTTTTAAGAAATGCTTGGGTTGAAAAACTATTCCCACGTAACTGTTATAAAGCAACTGCAGCTACTCCATGAGACTGTGCTCCTACCATCTGCAAATGAAAGCCAGGCAAATTGAATGGAGGAATAAGGCGCATAATTTAACATGAGCGTAAATAACTGGATGAAATGGTGGATTCATCTTTTAGATCCTTCAAATGAAAACAAGATGACTTTCTGGCTGATATGTTCTAGCCAAACACAAATTTGTATGGCTCCATAAAGAAGTGACTGGATGAAATTAAATGGTTTCCTCTGATAGTACAATGTACTATTTTAGGTCAGCATTCAACAAAGTGGTCAGGAATTTACTCACAGCACTATGGCTATATTTGCACTACAGAGGATGTCCCAAAGGATATCTATGTTTTCTTGAGCTGGCCACCTGGGCATCTTTGCTTCAAGCTGTTTGGGATTTAGGAAAGACAAAACCCAGCATGTAAGTCCCTGGAGAAGCTAGGTATATTCCAAACACTCATTACTCACTCACACTGGTGATGGTGCCTACTTCTTGCCAAATAGTCTGGTGCTTACAGCATTTATCTAAGTGTGAAGTCAAAATACTGGGCCTCACTTTAGCCTGAGGCTTTTGAACTCCAAATCCCATGAGAGTGCACAGACCATGAAGCTATGGAAGACTTTGTAACTGCTGTGCAGTCAGGAATGGAAGAATCACGGGGCCAGAAAGATCTGGTCCTCATCTAGTGATGAGCTACTCAGCTAGGAGAGGAAAAGCTCAGGGGTCTCATCCTTTCCTTCAGAAAAAGTTTCAGTATTCAAGCCAATAATTAGCCACCATAAATCAGAGTCTCACCCCCACAGGAGCGACCTTACCTCTGCACCACAACATCTGACTCCATGTATGTTCAGTTCTCAGCTGACTGGCAGTCTCATTCCAGCAACAGAGATGGAAAAAAATTTTTTTTTCCTCTGAAAATCTCACAACTTGCTGCTTTGTAAATATTTCTGGGATGTGAAAAAATGTGACCTCAAACCTACCTGTCATGAGGAGGCTAGAACCCATCCTTCGTCTTCATGTGCAAGTGCAACAGTCATTGGATTTTTTGTGAGAAAGTGGTGCTTCCTCTCATCCACTGTAAGAGAACAGTGTTCTCTATCTGCAAAAACACTCAGAATTCCTCATTTACAGAGGTACCTGCCTGTGGTTCTGAATTTGATACCATAGTTCATAGTTCCAGACAAATAATCTTGTCTGCAATTCCTACCAGTTTGGCAGAGGTGTCTCAGAAGTTAGTCTGCAGGTGATTCCCTGTCTAGAATCCTAACCATCCCTCTTATACTGCTTTTGGACCCTAGGCAGCGAACTCAGCTCTGCCATCACTCCTGGGACTGACCACTTTTCTCTTTGAGGCTGCACATTGATGTCTGAGGATCTCCACACCTTTCTAGAATTAGAGCTGTAGCTCTTCGGTGAAGACTCCAATCAGTTGCTTTATGGGCAGAAAAGCATCCCAAATTAAGCAACTATATGACCCATGCGAAAAACCTCAGGAACATCCTGTTGTCTGATTTGGCCTCTTCATCATCAGTTTGACTCTTACTGATAAGAATTCTCCATAGCCTCCAATACAACATAAGACTTTCCCAGAGCTGGATAAAATACGCCCTTGCAAGAGAACTGTCATACCAGCTGCCTGAAAACAAAGCGTAGGCTAGGTCAGGAGTAATACATCCTTGGTGAATATACCCAGAAAGTCCATGAAACTGTACAGACTCTTAAGCATACATTTAAGTGCTCGGCTGGGTTACAGCTTTAATTACACATTTCATAACTACAAAAGGGTTCATTTAAAATATAGTTCAGAACAGAAGTGTTAAGTGTGTGTTTTCTTTGCCCAAAGCAAAATGCACACAGACTCTGTGGAAGGCTGTTTAAATGAATAACTGAGAAAAAGATGTATACAATGTCTACTGTAATGAGCCTACCCAAAGGTTAAATACAACAGAAAACAGACTTAAAATAGGTTGATTAACATTCACATTCAGATCCATAGTAGTGTTAATTGCCATGGCTCCAATGAAATTCCATAGGCCTGTTCTAGTTTGAATCAGACCATGATCTTGTCCATAACAGAAGATAGTTCCCTGTGTACTTCAGACAAATGCATTGTGTATTTAAATGGAGATGTCTAAAAGGAATATTACAAAAGATAAATTAGCTTTGCGTTCTGGCAGTCTCTGGGATAATGTTGCTGATGATCTGTTGAGAAAATAAAAATGGAATGTTACTATTCCTTACAATCGTTTATCTGTTGGGCCAGATCTTACTTTCCAGGAGCTGGTTGTTAGGATTCCTAACGTGGTTTCCTCTTGTTTATACCTCCAGGGGAAATCTGGGTTGCAAGAATCAACTGGAAAATTAAGATCATCTCTGATGTTTTCACAAGCATCACAAGCAGCAAATGCAGCTGTGCCTGCTGAAGGCTGCGAAGAACGGAGCGTGAACTGCTGCAGCTTGCAGGAGGCCTGCCTAGGCTGGACCTGTGGCACAGGTCACAGCGTGAAGAACTGTCAGTGCTGGATCGTGGCTTTGTGCCATCAAAGTCCAGGGCTAAGGTTTCATCTGGGTAAGCTGAAGAGTGAACTTGTTCGCTTGACAGATTTGCAGACTTCCAAGTGATCATTATTAGTGTTTATGTACCTTCACATAGATGTTTCTAATCGAGCTGCACAAAGGGAGTATCAATTTCAGGGGTGAAGTGAAGGTAAATTGAGAGCATGAGTGAACTGATGGAACAAAAATGCCCATAAAGTAATATGAAAATGCCTATATTCATTTTATGTTAATGTAAAATAAAAATAAATATATTTTATATTACTAAAAGTGGTTAATAGGAAATGCAGCTTTTGAAACGAAGCTTTTGACACTCTGCATGTGCAGTTTCAATCTTTCTCCTTTTTTTTTTTTGCTTTTGCTGCTAAATACCTCCACTTTTTTCCCCCTAAGAAAACACATCTTGGACATCACCGATTGTATTGTACTTATCAGCGAAAAGATAAATGTTGCTGTGGAGAATGGACAAGGGAAAAAACAAAACCCTCAACTGAATGTTCATGCTTTGGTAAACGTCAAGAACTTTTCAATAAAATGAAACTTTCAGGTGAATACTTCCTTTGAAGTAAAATATTTCCTACATTGAAAATGTCGTTAATGAAGAAAAAAGAAAAAAAAAAAGTGTTTTACCAAAGAGGCACTTATATGATTGCGATCAATACACTATCCAAAAATGTAATAAGCAATGATCAGCTCATCTCCGTGCCACCTGCCCTGACTTCCAGGATTATGTCATCTTTCTTCTCTTGCAGAGAAGAAATTGAGACACAGAGTCATGCTAAGATTTTAAAAAATTCCTGGTGATTTGCACCATGTTGGAGTTTGAATGCTCAACGCAAAACACCTAAACATTATTAAACCAAATTTCCATAAGAGGCCTGAATACAGATCTCCTGAATCCAGTGCCCTCACTAAGCACACCTGCATGGATGCTTCCCAGAATGGTTCACTGGGCTGCAGTACTGACCAGGGCTCAGAGCAGCCTCAGAACTCCTCTAAACTGCACCATGGTGTCGGCAAAGCTCCCAGTTATACCAGGGATGGCACAAAGTGGAGTACACACATAGCTGCACCTTCACCCCATCTGTGAAGGAGATCTCACACTTTTTTGCAAAACAAGATAAAATGTCTAAAGGAGGTTTCCCTTAGAAAAATGCATTTCTTAAAGATAGCATATCAAAATGCTTTTGGAATCGCCATACTGTGCTGTTTCATTCTTCAGATGCTGTTTTCAGATATTCTTATAATCGGTGCATTCTGTCAGTGTTATGAATATGGCCAATTTGAGTGTCGTGTAACATTTTTAGAAGTCTTGCAAAGACTTAATAAATTTTGCAAATATTTGGAAAGAGAATTAATGTAATATATGTAAAGATCTGCACATATTTGATAATCTTGAACCAATTCAATAAATCCTGTCCAGTTTTAATAAACATAGGATTAGGGTTAAACTTACTACAAACAATAAATTAATAATGAAAATATTTAATGTGGAGTGTATATACAGTACTTTTTAAATTTTAATTGTTTTTCAAAGATCAGGAAAATACCTGCTAGCCATGTTACAGTTTTAAAAATCTTGTTATCCAGGAAAATATACACACGACCCATACTGTTAGCAACATGACTACTTCTAACACACTACAAAAACATGTTTTTGCTTACCCTTACAGAAACAAAACATTGTTAGAATTGCAACTGTATTACAAGAACCTAAAATCAA
The DNA here is from genome assembly GCA_008921705.1 of Burhinus oedicnemus. Taxonomy (NCBI): domain Eukaryota; kingdom Metazoa; phylum Chordata; class Aves; order Charadriiformes; family Burhinidae; genus Burhinus; species Burhinus oedicnemus. The sequence continues at coordinate 835,869 of VFFE01007208.1, forward strand.
CATGATCATAATTTGGGTGAAGATAGGACAATCCAAGGGAAAAAAAATGTTTACCGAATGTGTAAATGTATGAATTAACAGAAGGAAGTGCAACTAGAAGCACGTTCTTAATCTACCTCTGTTTACATGTAGAGCCACTTCTCAAGGGCAACACACCTGACATTATTAATTTGTAGTGAAGCACAGCACATGCATAACCTTGTGCAGGGCCATCCCGAGCTTCTCCATAATGTTCACCCTGGGGTACCTGAGTTTTCCAATCAAATGAGGAACTGCTGTTGTTGGAAAAATTGGACTGTCACATTTCTCACAGAAATGTACCAGTTTCAAGAAATTTTAATTGTGGAAAGTTTTCCACACCCCCAGTTGAAGGATTAGTTGATGAAAGAGAGAGCCCCAAAAACATCACAGTACCTTGCATTTTAAAAATTAACCAAACGAAATGTGGTAGGGTGGTGATTTAGGAGTTTCAAATATGGATTTTTTAAATCCAATTCATCTTGATACAAAAGTTCTTGGATTTTTTAAATTTTTATTTTATCACAGGATGTTTGAAAAATATTTAAGTGACCTGGGACATCTGAGCCAAGGTTCTGTATTTCTGGGAGGTCCTTAAGAAATAAAAAAAAGAGAGGATCTGAGTGAAACCCAAAAGGGTGCTTTAGGCAATAGGGAGTATAAGGTGATAACTGAAAAGATAAGTAAAAAACAAGGTAAGGATCCAGAAAGGATGCAGAAAAATAGCTAATCTATAAAACAGCACAATACAGATCCAAAGGACCTGGATGTTAGGATATCTAGGGCCTGCAGAGACCAAGAGGAGAGTCTTGAGGGATACCTGCCAGTACGGAAAGACAAGGTAAAACACCAAACAGGACCTGAAAGTATACTACTGACACCTTAAGAGGACTCTTATTCACCCCTTTTTTTCTAGATAATGCCTTTACTACAGCATGTGAAATACTATTCCTCCTCTAATGCTCTGCTGCAGAGAGGACAGAAACAACGAGAATCATGTCAGACCAGGACAGCTGCAGGGCAAAGTCCATGCTAGTCTTGCAAATTGATTTCCATTTTACACTTCCACAGATAATTTCTGCGTGTTTGGAAACCAAAGGCTTCTTCTGTAAATACATCCTATTCTAAAACACTATCAGGAGAAATGGATTCTCCTATGAGCAGTGACTTGATTCCTTAAGATATTCAGGGGGGAAACAGCAAACTCAGTCACTACTTCAACTGCTTTTCACAGTGGAAGCTGTTCTAGAGGTAGAGCGAACAAACTGGCAGCTCGTTGGAACTGAGAATTAACCATCTATTATTAAATAATTATAGGAACCAAACTGAAGAAATCACAGTGATTCTGTAAGCAGAAAAACAGGATACATTCTTCTCTGGGCTCTTCCAGTAACTAAACAATTAAATGATATCATGCATATAGAAGTTGGGTGGAACTAAATATTCACCTTAATTAGGCAGAAAGATGGAACAATATTGTTTCTGCCTATCTAATTTTCCATTGGGTAATGTTGTTCTTTTTTATGGCAGAACTAAATATCTGAAACAATTCATTATGAATCTTCGTTTGTGAAAGCTAAGAATTATTCTGAGGAATATACAGAAGAGTAAGTGAAGAAATGTCTATTAGAGAAATGAAGAGGAAGACTATTACTAACTTGAAATTGCTGTAAATGAGCCCTTTATTGCCCGAGATTTGAAAGCCCGCCAACCATAGTATCTCAATGTAGACAGAGCCAACAAAGTTTGCAAAAATCTTCCATTGCCTTCCTCCAACAGTGATTTCTCTGGTTCTTCACAGGTTTTCTTAGTCTCAGTAAACTGGTATTCTAACAGAGTTGTTTCAGGTACTTAAGCCCGCAATAAAATTATATTGGTTTTTAACAATCCCTCAGCAGACCTTTAGAATGGATTCTGTTATTATATCCCACAGTGCGATAGCTCTTGTCCACCTTCAGGTATGAAGCAGCAAGAACTGCATTTTAACAAAACCCCTAATCTGAGCACCAGCACCACTGTAGGGACAGTCTTTGCATCAGTACAGCAAAGTTTCCCTCCGTGCTGCTATAGATCAGTGCCTAATAAAATCTTTCCTGAGTAAATACTGACAATGAGAGGAAGTCCTGAACAGATTGTTATAATCTGTCAGCTACAGCTCTCCACAGGACAAGCATCCATTCCCAGCACTTTCCCTTAAACGCTTTGGCCCTTCCCATACAAATGAACTGGAACAGTACAACAGCATTTTGCTTGGCAGGAACAGGGTTAACTCCATGATACACCTTGATCACCAGCAGGTATCAAACTTTGTCAGGAAAGGAGATATCCTCCAAACAGGAAGAGACATAGCACTGCTAAGAATCCCCCATCAAATACAATAGAACATGAAGGTATGGCTCAGTTTTTAGCGCTGGCATCCAATAACGAGTCAGAACCCCGAGGACATTGTCTTACTCAGAGATGTGAAATGCAAATGAACAGTAACATTGACAACTCAAGACCAAGCAGAAAACAAAGGACTTGAAAGCTACCTGGAAAGGTCTTGTGTGAACACACGGCTTTTTTTCTTTTTTTTTCCCTTTTGTGGGGCAGAAACATATGCATTTATGTGAAGAAGTCAGATGGGTAATTTTACTGATCGCTGGAGTCCCTGAGAACGTTTCAGCAGAAAGAAAACCTTGAGATGGTAGCATACAGAAATCGTTTAACAGTGAAAGTCACCAGGAGCTCAGAAAAACTGGCTCGATGTAAAAAGTTGTGGTGTGTGAAACAGAACAGATTAATTCATTTTCCCAAAACTCAGTCACAGAACTTTCCAAAATATCTTCCTTCTTGAAGATTTACTCTTTAATGTGAGAAAATCTAAGTTAAATCTTCCTGTCTGCCTCTGGTGCCCTGTCCTAAATTCTCTAAGAAAGCCAGAGTAACACTGTTTCTACCTGTAATTCTCCTTCAGGTCATGTGTTTGTACTCTTTCATAGTAGAACTAAATATCTGAAAAAAAAATCTGTATGAATCTTGGTTTATGAAGGCCATGAATTACTCTCAGTAAGCAGAGAAATATTAGCAAAAAGTCACGTAGATCGAGACAGAAGTATTTTGGTGATACCCGTTTGGTTCACTCAGCAAGACCCTCAGGGATGCCACACAGATGCTTCGCAAGAAGGATATGTGAGCATGCTGGATGCCCATGTCATCCCCCACCGTGTCATCAGCAAGGCCAAGCCAGGAGAAGGGACAGCCGCTGTGCTGAGCCTTCCGCCCCAAGATATGATCCAGCCTGAAGGGACCAGTGACGATTCCCCTCTCCAGCCTGGGCATGCAGCTCAGGCGCAGAGCAGTTTTCCAGCAGGGCACACACCGGCCCTCCCTGTCTCCACCACGGGAGGAAACCCAAGGACAGAGGCAGCCACAGCACCCTTGGCAGCTGCCCCACAGTCGTCCATCGCAGAGCTACCTACCACTGTGTAGGCAGAGATAAGGAGAAGAACGCAAGAGGATGAACAGCGAACCCATGCTCAGCACAACACCCACACTACTGAAACCTGTGAGGAGGGTTTGCAACAGATCTAAAACCAGGCGATTCTGGGTTGGAGGTTCACTACACAATGAAAAGTCAGGTTATGTTTACAAACCTTTCAGCAAAAGTGCCGCCAAATTTCAGTAATCAAATGTCAAGGCTGAATTTAACCTTCTCAAGATAGGGTAGAGGGCAGTTTGTGGCTTCAGAAAGAAACAGGACAAAACTCATCATGAGACAATACTGCCTGATCTAAGGTGGAGGACATGCAAAAAATTAATGCATTTCACATGATTCCACCCCAGATATGACACTCTTCCCAGCACCCTGGGAAAAAGATGTTTTATTAGAAACTGAGGCCAGGGTCATTCAAATTTGACCTGTGTTATCTGAAATGGGAAGAATATAAAAACTTACAGGAAAGCTCAGGAGACCTAGACTAATAAAAAATACAGTCAAAGTTTTTGTGACAGGAGTGCATGAGGAACAATAGCTTCAAAGCCAGTGGAAGGGTAATTGTTTGCTGTTAAACCAGTAGAAAATCTAGTAGAAGCAGTGGCTGAGGGAAAGATGTCAAAGAGCAGTGAACTAATAAACACATGGAAAAGAAATACTGAGAGCCCTTCCTGGACTGCAAGGACTCTCCTCTATTTTGCCCAGCAGCTGGTACATTTCCTGCTTTCTTGTTCTCGCATGCACGTGCAGTCACATCTCTCAGGGGTTTTTTGTTAGCTACACCGCTCGGAGGTAAATCGGGAGGTTCAAACAAAATGTCTCTTTGTTGAATGTTGGAGGGACAAAAGAAAACAGAAAGTGGTTTTATGGCACAGCAGACAATTCAGCAGGGAAAAGCACCTGGTATTTGGCACATCTAATAGCTGTCTTGCATATGTCGTAGTCCAAACATACGCACACTTCTTTATTCCATCAAGAGATTTCTTGAAGTTTTTGTCTCTCTGTCTCCCTCCTTCTTCCTATCCAAATATCCAAAGAGACAAAAGTCCTTTGTTGTCACACGGGTCCTAGTGTGAAGGCCAGAGACCCTCAGATGCCCATTCATGTCCCTACAATTGGCTGTTTTCCACTAATATCCTCCTTCCCACAACAGGAGGTCTGAGTTGTGAGCTGCGGAAACTCTCACAGCTCAAGCAATGTTTGTCCAGTTTGCACTTGAAGCCTACCACTTGCTGCTGTTTGCACGGTATCCAAAGAAAGTTGGCCGACCAGACAAGTCAGGTACATGAACTTTGGGCTGAATGCCTCATCCCAAAACCAGTTACCGGAAGTGTCTGACTGATGCCACATGATGAATTGCTTTCTCCTGGCTGCGCTGATGATGGAGGGAGCCTAGACACTTGGCTGAAGTGCTCTGAACCTCTTTGTGAGGGCCAGACACTTACCGACCTTGTATTGCAAGGGCAAAGTCAGGGTCTGAAGAGGGCAGTCTGAATCTAGCTCATTCAGCCCAGGAAATCTCCAAAAACTCTGTGTGTTCCTAGTTCTCTCTTAGGACCTGATACTCAGAAAAACATTGCACTATGCAAACAATACATCTGAGCAATTCCATGTGCTCTGCCCACAGAACGTGCCTAGAGTCCCTTGAGAGCTGCGTGGGGAAAAGCATACACTGTTTAGCAGATACATCATCACACACAAATATATTTCATTCCTTTCCCAATAAGGCCTTTTGAATTTGTTAAAAAGTATTTGCAGAGAAAATGAAAGGAGCCCCTGGCATCAGGAGTCCTTGGAGAGTGAGCTATGCGCTGGCTAAAGGCTCTACTGATCACAGTTGGAAGGACAGCCTGACTTTATCAGAAGGATCAAGGAGAAGAAGAGATGGAATATGGGAAAGGTTGGAGGAAGATAAAAAGGAGGAATTTATCCATCAAGGTCAACTAATTGGAGAGAAGTTTCTGCATTAGGGTGGCTGGAAGCAATATTAATCCAAGCCAAAAATTTACCCTTTGGAACCTTGTGCATTCCTTCTGTAAGGCTTTTACATTGCCATAGAAAAGAAGGGTCTATTTCGGCATGGAATCATTCTGGGGCAGGTTTTTCTCTCCATATGTTTGCATAAATCTACAGAGGGCAATGGAGTTACACCACTGCATGTTGGTGTGAGATCAGAGGCAAGCTCAGTATATCTCACCTTGTCTGACAGACTCTTTGACCCATTTCACTCTTTTTTACTCTGTCAGCGTTCCAAGGTCAAAGACTGTGCCCAAATCTAAAGCAGATCATAACTCAGATGCTATATTTTAAAGACATAGGCTCCCTTTTTAAAATGATGCATTATTTAAGATACACTTTCCTTTGTGTTAGCCTTACTACTATGTTCAAATGATCTTGACTTGGGCTAGGGTGCACACACGTTTCTGGGAGGAGGGATCCCATTTCCTTCACACCAGTTTCCATGGCATCATCATCATCATCATCCGTTTATTTCTGCCCTTGATCACATCCTCTGAAAAGCTGGCAGATGTGAAACCTGAGCTACCCATGGGCCTCCACACATCCCATAGCAGTAGGTATCCAAAATGGTTCAGATCATCTCTAATTTCTCTGTGGATCATATGTCTCCTTCAGAAAAAGGGTGGGGAGCAGATGTGCAAAACAGAGAGACAGAGAAACTACCATAGTCGTATTTCCCTTTCACAGAAGGGAGGGGTGAGTGTGTGTATTGGGGTGGGGAGGGAGAAAGAGAGATTATATGCAGAAGAATGGCAGAAATTTAAAACACAGGTCAGATTGGATACTTTAACTGCGTGCAAAAGTTTCCTAGTGAGAATATTTCCTTTTGGATGATTTAACAAATGTAAGCTAGATCAAGTCTCCATTATGCAAGAAATATGTTAGGTTTCTTCTCCAGCTACGCATAAATGGCTGGGAAAAGCTGGATATAGTCCCATCCTATAAACTGGAATCAGAAATAAATTTAAAGATTTATAAATTGGAGGTGCAATTCTTCAGCTACATTGGTTTAAAGATGGTGAAATGAATGACTAAAGCATTCACTCACAGTGTTTTATGAAGCAGATCTAATGTGCAGGTTTTGTGACCTGCAGTGACTTTAACTTCTCAGTAAATCAAAAAGCTTAACAAATATTAAGATGGCAAAGATTACCTGTGTGTGCGCCAGATTTTATCTTTTATCCGTTATCATTTAGGAAATGAAAAGCTTGAGTCGGAAATCAGACAGCCAGTCACGTGACTCAAGCGGTCTGGCAGCCCCACAAGACAAGAACCTGCAGGAGACACAGAAACTACACAATCGCTGATTAGTTTTTAGTCCTTAAGAAATGGCTCCTTTTATTGTTATTATTATTAGCAACCAATGAGCTTTAGAATCAGAGCAATTCCTTTCTAAATTCCACTGTGATGAAAATTCATTATCACAAGCTAAAGGAAGCAGCTGGGTGTATAGCTCAGCTCGTCACCAGGCTTAGGGGCAGCTCCGTACACACGTGAGCTTCAGAGGTGTTGAGATTTGGGGTACGGCACACCAGCACCCATTTGACAACACAGAGGACAAAGACTTCTCCATTTGCAGCCTTGGCTTAGAGTGGCAGGAAACTGGCTGCCAGATGGGATCTTGGCTAAGCCACAGGTTAGAGAGCCGCAGTGCACGGGGAGAGCAGCCGCAGTTCAAGTACAGCATGCCCTCGATTTAGCGTAGCCCTGTAAGACTGTCTTGCAGTTCCTTCCTGAGAGCGTGAGAGGTAGCTGCCCCAGCAGAGGTGCCAGCTTTTCGTGTCCACAGCCCTCCAAATACGCCAGGGACCTTCAGGATGAAACAAATATTTATGTTCTACCTCAGCTCCTAACATTTTCCAAATTAAGGGCTCAGGGAGTCAGCGTGAGTTTAGTATCTAGTCCCTATGTGAAGTTGGGCTTTTTTGACACATTTTTGAAACGTTTGCTGATTTATTAAATTAACATCAGGTCTACTGGTGGGATACTGAGGTGGAATGGATAAGGCCTGCTTCAAGGCCACAGAATAACGTAAAGATCAAATCGCAACAAGAATTTGAGCCTTTCTAAGGTCAAGCGACAAACCCAAACAAAATAACCTCATCAGCTCTATTAGTTTGTTACACACACATGCAATTATCCTTCCCTTTCCATACAGAAGTGAAGATAATCCCAAAGGTTAGGCAACCTCCACAACAAAATGAGACCTGCAACAACCACATTAACTATGGGTGCCACTGCAGGCTCCAGATTTGCATAAGCCGTCTTTGTTCCAAGAAGGTCTTCCCCTCCTCCCACCCCTGCAGCCCCTTGTCCCAACTAATAAAAGCATTTATGGCCATCCTGTCGTCTTCCATCTCACAGATATAAATGACTACATGTTGAACATATATTGAAGCACAAGGAGAAAGGGAATGGAAAGAGAGTTTCATAAAACAGAGGTTCCATTTTTTCCTCAGAATGTAAGATCTCAGCTAAAAAATGGCGTCAGTTTTCTTCAATTCTGAAGCGACACTATAGCTATTTAATAGCAAGGAGATGTGGATTTAAAGCACAGAAAATAACCCATTTCTCCTTTCAGCTGATACAAAATAGAGTTTCTTACTCCATTTAGAAAAGCATTCCATGTTGAAAAATAGAACTGGGTTTACACTGTTGTTTCCTATCTAACTGTCCCTTTGTCACAGCCTGAGAAGGACCATCAGCCAGAAGCTGGCAAAGTCAAAGTGCACCATTGCCATCGCTTCTCCTTGATGCACACTAGTCAGAAAAAAGAAGTAACGCCAAGCAAACCTGCAGCTGGGGCAAGTCAGCTTCATTCCACCAGCGTAAGCAGTTCATCATCAAGCAATATTTGGCCCAAAGTGTAAAACAAAAATAATACCACATCTAACATAAACTACCAAGCTGTTTGCAGGAAAATCAACAGAGAAGCTTATATATTAACTAATAAAGCCCAGCAATTAACAACAACAAAACAGTTCAAGCAGGGAGAGAAACAAATTTCAAAGAAAGAAACTGTGGGACCATATATGTTAAGTAAGCAGTTTTGCAGGTTGGTGTAAATATGTATTTGTTATGTATATGTATATGTTAAGTATATGTTAAGTAAACAGTTTTGCAGTTTGGTGTAAATATGTATTTGTCCTCCATTCCACCAGATCCATGCTAAAACTACAGTAGAAACTCAGCATTAATGACTAATATTTGTCCTGAAAGTCAGGCCACCTCCTGCAGAAAAGGTGGAAGCACAAGTCTCCAGGACTGTGCAGAAACACCTGTATTATAAAATTCTTTCATATTGTATTATATAATAGATATATTTGATATAACTAATTATTAATAATATATTTAATTATTAATAATACATTTATTAAATCCTTGCATCTGCCTTCTATTTTTAAACTTCTGGGTTTAACAGTAAAGGAAATTGTGAGCTACTGTCCCTGTATTGCAGTGTGAACAGAACAAACTCTGTCAACAACTAGCTAAAGGGCTAAAAGGTAACTGTACAATCTGCTCTGAGCAAGGGGTGCTGTGTATCTCTTTTCTGCCAAAAGCAGATTGCAACTCAGCAAGTCACTTTTCTACCCCGCGCTCCCTGACTTTGGGAAGTTATTTCCCTGCTTCTCACAGCGTGCAGTCACCCCTGCCACAGGCCCAGCCTGACACCGCTGGCCAATGGAAGGTGTATGGGGATGAGGGCAGCTTGCTTCCTACGTCCTACCCCCTTCTGCCTTGATCCTCCCTCGATTGCTCTGGCGTAAACCTTTGCTCTTCACACCAAAAACATGCTATCCGCATCCAACTGAGTCTGACCACAGAAATTAACTGATACCTGTCTTACTTCACTTACCAGCCCTGGCCTCCAAAGGAAAGGTACTGATAAGTAAAGGTTAAAAAAAAAAAAAAAAAAAAAAAAGAGAGACAAAAACCCCCCAACAAAAAAACAATCCTACAGCACAGTCTCATCACCAATGCCTGCCCATCTTACTCCAAGGCCCGAAATTACATATAAAGACAGCTTGCTATTAAGACACAAGCGTTAGCTTGAACAGAGAAGGATGAGGTGAAATCCTCTGCTTCAGCTGGGGGTGGGACAGGATTCCTTAAAGAAGCACAGCTGTTTGCATTAATACACATATCGGAGCCCTTATTTTCACAATCCTTATTTAAACTCATCTAAGAAAGGACACCACCGTATTGCTCTCTGCTCCCACCCATTACCAGAATAGGTTTTAAATGGTATTTGCTCACCTGCTGCTGACCTGTAGAAGATCACAAATGAGGCAATTCTGATCAGAATCAGAAGCTGTGGCACAAAAGCAGAGAACCTGCAGAAACAGAGGAAAAGAAACTATGTTAACAGATACAAGTAGGCAGCTTCCATTTTCTATGTGGACAAGTCTAAGTAAAGAGCATGGCATGCCCATGAAGACTTTTACACAAACTGCATGCAGTGGCGCTGCATTCTTGCTAGCTGAAGGGTGAGTCACTTTAATTATGAAAGTTCTTCTATTAAGTGGGCTTTAATAACTAAATGCATTGCTATTTCTTCAGCTGTTATTACGATTTAATTTACCTATTCATTTTTCTGTTCTTTGAGTTCTTAATGAAATGAATAGCTGGCATCTCCTAGGCCTGCTCCCTTTTGTAGTCTTGCCAATAGAATAACATCACAGCATTTTGCAGTAACGCTGTTTGGGCCGTTAGAGATAGAAAATGTCAAGTACCTTTTATATGCAATTCTAATATTTGTTTTACTCTCCATTGTTTCTAATATCCCCTGAGAACCTTGAAAGTAACATTATTTCCTTAACAAGTTTGGCCTTTCTTCCTTTTACATAGCAAGTCATTTTCTTGGGGCTTATTACTTGCTGTTATAGAATACAACCAACTGCCACAAAATATTGCTGCTCGTATATGGCTGGGCTAGCAAAAAGAAGCTAGAAATAATTAAGCATGTATCTTGTTTTATTACTAATTTGATGACACTCTGCAAACGAGAACAATGGAGAACATTTCCCTAAATCTTGAGTTGTTTACATCTCAGTTAAACTTCTATTACACTTGAGCAATCCCTTAATAGTTTGATCCTCCAGCTATAAAAATGGGCCTGTGATAACCCTGTCCCACCTGGCTGTTATGTAAAATAAGAGGAGCAATAGTATTTGCTGAAAAGTCTTATGGAAACCTCTTTAAATTTTGAGAAAGGGGGGTCTCAGCACATAACCTCACACATAGGAGCCCAACGTGCAAGATGGAAACCGGGGCATACTACAGAGGCATAGTTTAAGTTGATCAAGTTAAGTGGACTCCTAACTTTCATTTTCTAGGTTGCAAAGCTCAGTGCTTTTGCTTCATTTTCTTCAGCAGTTTTTTGTTGTTGCCACTGTTTTGTTTTTTTCCAGATCATAAGGATTTGCACTTGGAAATATCTTTGTAGTTACCAAATGTTTTTAGTTGTTCAGTGCCGGGGATTACCTTCCTCAGAGTGGAACAAGACACATTAAAGTCCTTAATCAAAGTCCCTTACTACCTGGCATGTGGGGTTTAAAGTCTACCATGGGGCTGCTTGGGCTTAAGCTCTAGTCATTAGGCCCATGGGATACCATAGAGCTGTGTATGGCATGGACCCGGCTTCCAGTGTCCCAGCCTTTCCTTTCCCTGTAAACCTATTTGCAAAGCGTTTGGAGAACTTGAATCCCCTGGGTTCCCTCTTATCTATTCTATTTTTTGCCTTCTAGCCTGCCAAAGAGAAACCATTCCCAGGCTTTCTCCTCTGCAATGTAAGTGGCAAAATAGGCAAAGGTAGTTAAACATAGGTATTTACTTGTGACCGCTCATCTGCATACATGCGCTTCTGGACAATATTTTGTTAACACACAGTAATTTTTAGGACCTGCGTATATTTAAGAGCCCCAGAGACTGGAAGCTCCCTGCTCTTCCTTCTTTCAAGGTTGTGGCAGGGGGAGGGGAGGAAGGAGGCTGAGCTGAGGTGTTTATGGGAGGTAACGCATGTAACTGAATCTCCCTAGCATGCACACAAACTGTCCAGGACGCTGCTTGCACAGGCAGAGGGATAACAAAGAACAGAACACCCTGTTCGCATCTCACAGACCTTTATTGGTTTGCTTCGAATGCTGCTTTCTAAAGAAAGGACACGGGATAAGTAACTCATCCGACAGGCCAATGGCTACTTAATTATGAAACTCTTCTAGGCACTTATATATTAATTCATGGTCTAATGTGGTGTCAAGCTGAGGCGAATAAAGGTTAACATATTCTATTAGTCCCAATTGTCACAAGAATTTCATCGAACAATATGGTTCATTAAATGCTGAATCTAATAATTATGTTCACCATAATAGAAATTATTCATATGAACATGATCTGAATAGTTGTGATTTATTAATTTAGACATAAATTTAATTGGCAATTGATTTCAATTGAGTCTCACTCTGAACAATAAGTTGTGTTGTAAGCCACATACTGGAAGCAATATCTGAAATGAAATATGGAACTCTGAGGCAGGATGCTTGTCGGTATCTTTGATTCCTACCCCTGCTTCCCACTGTGTAAGAACAGCACTCCTGTCCAGCACAGATTTCCTTTTTTTTGCCTCCAGAAAAAGATGGGAAAAACCTGTCTCCCACCTAATTCCAATAGTTAAAGAACTCTTTTAGAAAGTATTGCCAAGTAGAAGTTAAGCAGGCTCTCCCAGGACAGAGAGCAGCGTGGAACAGCTCAGCCACCATGAATGGGAAATGCCGTAAGAAGCTCATATTGAGGAGCTGCAGTAAAACACATCACAAGATAACAAGATGAAATAAACTGCTCTTAGCAACAAAACACCAGCAGCAAACTCATCCTCCTGAGGTTCCCCTTCACTGTATCCCTGCTGCTGCCAGCGGCATGTCCCACTCCCCACAGTCATGCCCATGTTTCCCTACAGAACTGTGCTGATCCAGGAGCGCCCCGCACAGCGCTACCCTTTGCTGTTACAGCAGGGCCACTTAAATTCTTCATGACTCAGTTTTCCCCCTCTACAAAACAGGGATAAAACTGCAGTCTTGGCAGAGGTCTGAGAACCTTAATTCACTAATGTCTATAAACCCCTCTGAGGTTCTTACTCAGAAGGCACTGTAAAAACGCAAAGTATTATCACTGATTCAAACTGACCTTCCCCTTGAAATATCACCATTTGAGCTATAATTCCAAATCCTGACTCTAACCAAGTGCTACGCTGTGGGATTAACCACATTAATGCTTAAAGCTGTTGCTCTTTTTTTTTCCCTAGTGTTCACAAGCTAATGCTTGTAGGGGTCTAATCTTGGACAATTCCTTAATGATACAGATTTTCAGATGAAAATTACTGTTACATTTTCCTGACTTCTAACAGATTTCATTCTCACTGTATGTACAATGTTGGAATGTTATTTAATGATAAATGTAACATTTTCTGGATAGTCCTTCCTAATTTGAGTGTATCTATCTGCTGTCTGCACACAAACTGTAAATCATTGTATTAAGAGTGATTACACACCCACTGACACAGAAAATTCATGATCGGGTTGTGAGACATAAGAGGTTTACCAGATTGAATGTGGCATGGCCACATATTCTACGGAATTTATTATTATTTCTAATCAACCCTCCTCCCCTAAACCAAGATCCCTTAACTATAGGACTCTCGCTATACTTAAGAAGGACATTTCCAATGGATGTGTTTTTAAAATACACTTACATGCTACACACGGGAACGCTGCGGTCACATTTTCAAACACAAGGTTATAGGTAGATAGCTGGGTTTTGATCGTTAGGCCAAATCTGACTTCACTTGTACAGGGCTAGGATGTGGTCTGAGTGTATTAGCTCTTTTACACCAGGAAAATATCCTAAATCACAGGATGCAAAGCTAAGGTGGTGTCAAACCTACTTTTTCAACGTGTGGATCTGCCACAGGGCTCTGCCCAGACAGTGCTCCTGCCATGGTCATTCAGGCTGTCTCCAATGTGGGGCCTTGTGCTCATGCAATTTGACAGGGGTCCTCACACCTGCAATGCCAGGCTGCTGTGATTTCATTAGGTGCCCAGCAGTTAGCACAGAAAGGTCATTATTAGTATTATTATTAAAGGAATAAATAGTCTTGAATCTTGTTAACCTGTGAATTTTGATAAATAAGCAGACTAGACACCTGTGGTAAAGGACATAATACTGATTTTTAGCAATGCCAAACATGGCCAAGGCAGAAGGAGCTTCCAAGCCCTGTCCTCCCAGGAGCCAGGATGCTGTGACAGCAATGTAATTGTTAAAAGCAGGCATACCGGTGCCATTACATTAATTCTAGTATAGAAAAAGTCACACCTGGGGAGGAGACAGGCCCAGCCAACCACACTCCCTTCTTGGAATGGGCAGCCATGTGGAAGGCAGGTCTATGTCCACCCTGGTGAACTCGTGGTACAAGATGCAGTTCTGGCCACTAGCCTGTTTGGCTGCTGTGAGTGATCAAAAATTGACTAAGGGTCAATCCTTAGTTCCTAAGGGTCCTCGGGGATCTCTGCAGTGCACAGCAGCACTGCCATGTGCAGGTCAGTGCAAAGCCATCCCACCTGAGAAGTGATTCAACATTTAGGGGGAAAAAAAGGCAAATTGGCCCCTGCACCACCAGCAGTAAGGTAATGTCTACAGTGTACTGCATTGTGCTTCAGGGCATACCATCAGGGTGCTTCAGAAATACCTCATGAAGCAGAATTTTCTCTCATGAGAAATAAATGTAAGAGGCTCTGGTTTTCTCTCACCTATTAAGCTCACTAGTTTTAGAGTGCCCAGAAACTTGGCGTTTCAAGGAATATCCAAAGGACAAAGACATCTACGTATTTTGTCCCAGAATCTCGGACTACAAAAGTCTGACAAAAGGACAGACAGAGGATGAGCAAGATTAACAGGCCAAGTAGGTCAGGACCAGTGTGATTCTCAGGCCAGTACAACACAGCACATTGAGAAAGCTTCCAAGAAGCGTAAACAGGAATGGATGTTTGAGACAATGAAAGCCCTAATTGGATGCCCATTCTCACTGCTTCCCTCAATTAAGGAGAATCATGGATAATTCTGCCAAGATATTGATGGACAATGTAAGCATTGGCTTGAAAACTTTTGCAATTTAATGAACCAAACCCTAGCCAGTTGTGAATTACAAGAGATCCAAAAATAAATCCAGCAGAAAACAGTCCAGTAACAGTTAAGTCAAAAAGTTACAAAATGATTAATCACTGAATCTTAATAACTTCTCATCAGAGATGCTACAGCGCAGACCTTTTGATTTCATGCGTTGGCTTCATCAAGTTTCCTCAACCCTTGGAAAAATGGTTATGTTCCAGAAGACAGAATAAGCCGCTGCATTATCCCTTTAAATTAAGAAAAGGGAGAGCCAACATTTGCTCAGATTGGAGAGGAGTAATTCTGCTGACAATTTCACAAAATTGCTTACAACACAAATGACTGAGCCCACTGTAACCATATCTCAGCCCTGAAGTGAGAGGTAACTAATACAGCTTCCGGATGGGCCAATCTACAGTGACTAGTATGTGCACTTCATGAAACAAAAGCTGAAGGCCGATTGGAAGAACAGTATGAGATTAACATGGAAGTGACATGTAGACGTTTTAGTCTCTTTATCAATCAGCTCTGTGTCCTGCTATGACATTACAAAGTAAATGAGAACTTAGTGGTCACTTGTGTTTTATCAATGGCTTTGATGCCAGATTTACTTGCTGCCCAGGCTGTTAATCTGGAGCTGATTCTTTCACAGCTGCACTGAAATAGCTGGAGAAAGCTCTGAGATGGTCCTGTGCTTTTAGAGGCACCCAAGAACACTATTCCTGCAGGGACAAGGCTCCAGAAACTCCTCTACACTTCATCTGTCCTTTGAGGGACATCATTACAAAATCAGTCCAGGCGTTGACATTGCCTACAAATCCCATCTTCCTCTTGCAGCAGAAAGGGTAAGGCAAGCACAATACCAAGGTTTGGTACAACTAATTTCTTTAGAGCCAAGACAAAGCTAAGGAACAAAGTAGATATAGGCCACATGTCTTGTGGAAGAACTTCAATGTGGTATAGTTAGCTATGCCATCTCTATGATGCACTGGCTGTCAGCAGAATCAGGAGCGCATTGAGAGATGTTCTTCCACTGGCATTACTCAGTATTTTACATTCTAAGACCAAATTAAAAGGGAAAAAATCCTTAAAGTACAAATACTCATGCTGAGAGAAATTCAAACATGTGGATAAGAGGGAGGAGAAATTAGAGAGCTTCCAGAGTCAAAAGTGGCAGCACACTCTTACTCAAAAATCTGCTGCTCTGTTTTCATTGCAGACCAAGCAGTATTTTGCTGTTCCCAACGCAGAGTAGTTTTACGCTAGTTGAGAGCAGTCAACCCCCTTGCTTCATAAAAGAGATGGGAAGATTGGCTCAGCAGCATCATTTAAACTTGCCCTCAAACATTTGCAGATAGACCTTGAAAAAAAAGGATGTATAAACACATGACCTTGTATAATAGTCCCAGTCCTCTCTCTTCTCTGCATAAAAACACAGGCTCACACAGATTTAACAGTATTATATTAAATACAGTTTTGCAAAGGTTAGGTCTATCGCAACCTTTCACTTCTGAAACTTGGTGCACAGCACATCACCATGGGGTCAAAATGGCAAGAAGGAGAACAGAGGGTTTGAGTTTTCCAACAGTCAATAGTAACACTTCAACACCTGGTACTCTCACTTGCACTGTTGCTTTGTCTGATGTGCACATAAGGAACATTAAAAAATACTGGAAATTCATGACTGCCCTGGCTCATGGGAAACCCGACAAATCAGCAATGATAGGATTGAAGACTGCTGACAGCAGCAATGAGAGATGTTACTGAGTACATCAGGGTGATCAGACTCATATGGTTAGAAGAACTGACCAGAAATGTGGAAAGAGGACAGAATCAGTGACCTAGGGAGCATTTACTTAAACAAGAACATCCAGAGACCTCCAATTAACAAGCAAACTAAAGAGGGGCAGGCAAGAGTCTTCAAGGTGGGGCATCTGTTCAGTGCACCAGCAGGCCTGGCCAGCAGCACAGCAGTCAGAACGAATCGGAAAAGATGAAGCTGGAGGACTCCCCAGCGACCACAGCTCAGGCAGCTGGTGCAAGGTCTAGGTCCATCTTTGCCCTGGGTGATGGAAAGAAGGAGATATCACACCGAGAGCGCCAGTGCTGCAGCAGGCGCAGACTGCATAGTCTGTAAACAAAGAGCAGGATAAAACAAGATGAGCTGCCTCACAAAAGATGCCATGAGGTATTGAAAAAAATAAAAATAATAGGCTTGTACCTTTGCTGACATTTGCCTTGGTGCAAGCATAATCTTTTGAAATGGAGGACTATATTATTAATGTTTGAGCTTTGCTAATATGAAAGACTTAAAATGTATATTACTGTTTGGTATAGCTACATAGTTAGGACAGAACTGAACAGCATCAAGCATCTTAAATAATTTTTTTAAAAAAATGTGACTATTGGGCTGTATGATTTAAAAAACTTGTAAGTGCTCAGAAACTAAACGAATTCTGGCAGTCATTTCACCCATGTTTTCCTTTGCTTGCCAGCACATTCAGGTGTTCGTGAATTGGGAGGGGTGAAGTGTTGCAGATTTGGCTAATAGTTCATGCAAAATATTTCTTCCTGTACACAGTGCGTTCAGCTAGCCTACCAACTTCCCATACCCCATTGCTCATACTGCATAAGGGTCTCCTAAAGCAGATGATGTCATTACTGTCCCAGACTGGATGATGTCCAACCCCACAAGACCAAATTCAGTCATGTTCTCAAGCCCGTGTCTAAACTAAGTACATGAATAGCCCCTTGAGCCAAAGACTCATTTATTAGACAAATTACTAATAGGCTAAAAGTTGTGCGCAAAGGCTCTAGAGAGCCTTTAATATGTCTATGCCATGGTATCTGAAGAAAATGTTAATGCAAACTTACAAATGTACATCAAAATACTTCAATTTATTCACATAAAGTGTTTGCAAGCGACTGTGTGTAGGTATTTGTGCGCGCACATACACAGAGTCACTGTCATGATTGTTTAAAAAAAAAAAAAAGCAGCTCTGGTAAATGTTTCCAGAAAATACAAATTATTACAGATAACAAAAGATATGTTCACATTTTTAATTCAAATGAATACTCTCTATTCTTCCCTTGCCTAGCTCTGAAGTTAAGTGTCCTTATAATGTGATCACAGAAATGTTCTTGCTACCCAACATTGCTTTAAATTGCTAGGTTTGAGGGGGTTTTTGTTGGTTTTGTTTTGGTTTTTTAAGTCTCTTACAAATTTTACAAGGCTGCATACACTTAGCAGGGCTCCATTTTCACACGTGTCTCTCTTCCATAAAAGCTGCTCACTTATTTTAAATATAGCTACAAGCCAAGAGAAAATGATTACAAAGAGCACTATCATTAGTTTAGTACCATCAGGACAATGTTTATATGAGTTTATACTACAGAGGATCTCATATTTGAATAACACATGCATGTTGTCTTCAGACAAGGAAAAAAAAAAAAAAGTCCAACCAACCATGTAAGCCAAGTCACGAAATTTAATTAGGAAGATAAGAGTTGGGTTGTTGTGGGTTGTTTTTTTTTAGGTTACAGAAAAAGATAATTTTAGGCAGAGAATTAACATCTTCTAATAATCTTAGACAAAAAATGATTTTGTTTTGCTTTGGTTTGTAAATTAGCTCATGATTAAAGTATCTCTCTAGTTGAGCTTCATTGTCTTTTTGTGCCTATTTTCTGAATGCAACCCTGACCTGAATACTCTTGTAGCTCAAGTACAAGATTTGAGAGCATGAGAGGAACAATTATTATAAAGTGAAGTACTTACAGTTTTACTGCAAAATCAATGAACTTTCAAGTGATTTTTATATTTTGCAGCTGTTCTGTTTGCTTTGAATGATGTTTATCACATCAAAAACTGTAGTACTTTTAAAGGATGCTTTCTCTAGAAACTTCCTCCACCTCCATTTTCTTGCACCCCCAATGCTGTAAATGCTGCTGCCCAAGGATATTTTTATCTTCTGATTTTCCCATGCCTCAGAAATTATCTCTCTCAACACTTAGGACAGTGACTTTGCTCAGTCCCTGCCCCCGTTCTCTCTCATGATTCCTTAGATGAGGAAAAGTTCTAAGTTCCCAACTTAATTCACAGTTTTGCATCCGTTCAGTTATATGTCACCATTCAAGGCTACGTCTCTGGCACTTTTACTATCTAAAGGAACAGTCCCACGGGATCTAGGCATGCAGGAGCTCAGACTATCTGTCAGGAGCCATACGATGAGAAGCAGGGAGGTGGCACTCCTCCCATGAGATCTGATCCATACGGTCATCCATGGACATTAGAGGTAAATATTCCACTGACTTCAGTGCAGCACAGTTTATCTTACTCTCAGCTACATCTGTTTCCAATTCCATCCTCTACCTCAAGCAAAGCCATCTCCTTCCCCAAATGGGATTGCAAAAGTCAAGACCTTTACAAAAAGACCTGCTTGGTTACCTTTCCCCACCTTAACCCTTTCAGCCAAAGCTATATGCTCCCAGCAATATTTACCATATATCTGCTACTCCTTCCCAACTGCCATGAATTCTGCTGGATATTAATAATCCTACAAACCTTCCTCCCTAGGCAGAGCTCCATTAGCAGTCCCTTGGACTCCAACACGACTGATATGGTTATTGTGGTACACCACTGTATCAGCCACTACACATTCACTTACTAAACGGATGGCCTCTTACCTCAGATAATTTACAATCCAGGTTGCAACCAGATGCAACAGGGACAAAACAAACATGAAGGGAGGGGAAAGACAAGAGAGAATGAGGTGATGATAAAAGGCAAACAAACAAAACAACCCCAAAATATGCATCAACTGGCATAGTTTTGTAGGCATTGCAGCAGAAGAGAGTTTATTCATGGTGCTATACCCAGCAGCACTGTATAATAAAATTATATTTTGTACATTTACAAGTACATAAAATTAATGCAGCTGTGGAATTCCTATTATACTTCCTTATGTAATTCATATCACTTCTATCTCCTTTCTGTTTAAATCAATAGAAATTTAATTTTACTTAAATGCTTACCGATCACCAGGAAACCTTTCGTTTCTTTTTTTTTTTTTAACCTGAATGATTTGTTTTATCAGAGCTAATGCAAAGACGTACTCACGCTGTCTCACAGTTCAAGTAACTGGCAGTCACACCTACTTATATATCGCATTCACTGACCTTCTAGACAACATCCTCAAATGCTTCTGACTGAAGCACAGATTACAGAAGTTCCGCTGCTCAACTTTGAACAGGAGTAAATGAGGCTTAGTGTTGCTACTCTGTGGTACTTTACCAGATAGGTACCTCCGCTGTGGTAAATACGGTAAAAACCCATCAACTAAAACCAAAGTGAAGGTGATGACCACAGCCCATCTAATACATAGAATCATAGAATGGTTAGGCTGGAAGGAACATTAAAGGTCATCTAGTTCCAACCCCTCTGCCATGGGCAAGGACACCTCCCACTAGACCAGATTGCTCAAAGCCTCATCCAACCTGGCCTTGAACAGTTCTGGGGATGGAGCCTGCACAGCTTCCCTGGACAACCTGTTCCAGTGCCTCACCACCCTCAGAGTGAAAAACCTCTTCCTGAGATCTAATCTAAATCTCCCCTCTTCCAGTTTGAAGCCATTTACCACATAGTAAATTGATCAAACATGCGAGCGCAAAGACAAGAACAGAGAGAGATTTTACACACAAAAAGCATTAACCCCCCCTGTAAGTTACATAAATACTTAAAAGTTGAAGCTCAGAGGAAATACTTCTTTGAGGATGTGTATTGGCAGTTATACCACTACAAGAGCATTCATTTAATGGATCAGAGCCTGGAGCACCTGAACCATCTATTGCTTGTCTTCTGACCAAGCAGGATGATAACTATTCCCTTAAGCCCCTCCCTCTGGGGCTGCCTAATTGACATTTATTTAAATTCACCTCGTTATAACTTTGCAATCACAGTTTCTAGCCCTTGTTTCATCTTTTCACTTCTTTTTTCCTCTTTTTCAAAACTGCTGTTAATTAAATCTAACAGTTGACACACCTAAACAAGAGCATAAGACATCCAGGTGAGATTATATCTACAGTACAAGTGATTTCAAGCGGGAAACAAGGACATTTGAATCCTCAGAATGCAGATCTCACCCTTCCAAATGCAAAAAAAAGTCACACTTACAGCTGTTCCAAATCATACTGTTACATAGGTACTCCTACAAACATACCCATCTTGATGCAAATAGAAAAAATGTGTGGATTTTAGTGAAAAATTTCATCAGGGAAAAAAACACAATAAAAATATAATTTGGAATACTTTACATTTAGGGATTGCTTAATTTCAGAATTGTATTTTGAGTTCTTTTTATGTTACCTTAATCTATTGGTATTTTCTCTAACATGTCAATATTTATAGTGTATTACACACACAAATATATATTGGTGGGTTTTGTACTTCACTGTAAAAAGATTGAGACGGTTGCTACTTAAAGCTCCTGGAACAGAATCTTCTTCTCTCCATTTTGGATGCCTTAAAACTGGCACTAAAAAAGGTCAACTCTTTAAAAATTCTTTTTTAAAAAGTTATGTTACTTCAGATTAGTAGAAACACTGTGCATATAATAAAAAAAAATTTAAAAATGTAAA
Organism: Burhinus oedicnemus; assembly: GCA_008921705.1. NCBI lineage: Eukaryota > Metazoa > Chordata > Aves > Charadriiformes > Burhinidae > Burhinus > Burhinus oedicnemus. The sequence goes on from VFFE01007208.1 coordinate 857,173, forward strand.
AATATAACAAAAAAGGAAATTTTTGCTTCTGACAATAATTCTAAAAGAAAAAAAATATATATTGTGCAAATCACACTTGATAAACTTCATAGACTTTTTAACAGTAGACAAGCAGCAGTGTTATCACTTATGTTCATCTTGTCCATACCGTCTGAAGCCCTATTATCTCCCTTTTTGAATCCAAAAGCCATGATTAAACTGGAGCACATCTTACAGCACAACATGCAATATTTTCCAGTGACAGAGAAACCACTTCAGCCCTTAAATTGTTCCAACAGTTAATTATCCTCCCTGATAAAAATGTGCCTTATATCTAGTCTGAATTAGTCAAGCCTCGCCTTCCAGCCCTGGATTCTTTTATAACTTTTTGCTCATGTTACTGCTTGTATTTTTTCCCCTGTAGATATTTTTATCACTGTTTAACCTTCTCTTTGACAAACAAAATGTATTAAGATTCTTGACTCCTGCATTCCAAACCAGATTTCCATTCAGGTAACTCTTTCTGTCACTCTTCCCTGAACTCTAACCTTTTTAAGCTTCCTTATGAAGTGTGACCCCTTGGAGCGGACACAGTAGCAGCTGCTCCTGCTTAAAGCCCTTCCCTCTCTCCAAGCCCAGGGATTTGTTCTTTTGGCCACATTCAGCTATTTGCCCACCTGTAATCCAGAATTTCTTTGCCGGGGCTTCAGCAGATTCCCAGTACCGCGTAATGTGACTTTGGCTGCTAGAAGAGCCAGGTAAAAAGCAACGGAAGGAAAGTTGGAAAGAAAGGCAAGTCTGTGTGCTTGGTTTGTTTCCACTGCTGTCCTGAACGCAGCCGCGCACAGGTGCAGTTTATAAGCAGCTTTCTGCAGCTTTGAGGCTTATTTCATTTGTATCACTAATGTTACAGTGGAAGGAACCATAGCAGACCTGTACGCACCAAAATCTGAGCATATGAAGAATCTCCTTAGGTAGGCCCTCATCTCAGTTGTTCCCTGTAACCTATTTTAGATAAAGCATATAAAAACACACGATCAAAATCTGCAGGAAAACATTTGATATAGATAGTGTACAGCTCTTGTAACGAGCACCAAGTTTGGGAAAACCTGTTATCTGGCACAAATTCTAGAGTGGCGTGCTTATTTGAGCTACTTGCAGCACAAAAGCTTTAAAAAACATGAAGGAGGAAAATGACAATGAAAACAGTTCCCTCTGCAACATTACCTGTTCTCAGCTGAGCTAATGCCCTCTGTGGTTTTGCAAAGCGTTAGTCCAAAAAGAAAAAAAAAAATAAAAAAAAATCCAACAGCAAGTAAAGAGCCTTCAGGGTCTGGGCCAGAAATTCATACCAAAACAGCATTAGTAGTGACTGTAAGTCTCTCTACAGAAGCTTTCAGAAAACAGAGTAGTAGTCAAGATGCTTACAATTTTTAACGGATTGTTTGTCTTTCCTAAGAAATAACTTGTAGGGATGAAAGCAAAAGCTGGTGCGGGGTCCTGCTGGGTGACTGCTCTGTGTGCTGTCCCCACAGACTCCCTTGTCAGCTTGTGTGGAAATGCAGAACTGAACCAAAACCTTCGTGCAGTGCCAGGGGATGCTGCAACACAATCTTCTGGAGGAGTTTTTAAAATCTACATCCCTTCCAAACCATTTGTGTGCATTAAAGAATCAGTGAGTCTTTTGTATATGTGTCCTTGTATATATTAATGCTGGCATTCACAAACTTTCAAGTGTCTTGAATTAGGTTCCCTAAAATCATCCTAATGCCTTAAAAAGCTCCTGCCCTTGATACATTTGGTGCTGAAGTAATGTATTTGATGAAATTTCTATTTTGATGATAAATTATCAGGTCCTACATGGCATCTATTAAAAAAGCATAACTTGTAGGCCCAAACTATTCTGGGGCACACGGACCACATATAAAGGAGTAGGAGCTCCCTTACTTTGTATAGAAGATGGTGGTGGGCTACGTAAGTGATAGATTGCTGTATGTATTGCCTTAGGAGCAGGTCAGAAATTTCCCTTGCTCACTGGCATTTACAACCCCCCCAAAGGACAACACTACTGAAAGCACAAAGTTTAGCACAGTAATAAACACACATCTTAAAAGCTCAAACCCCTGTGTTTCAGAGCTTAAAAAAAGCAGCAGCTTGACAGACCTGGAGACTGACAGCAGCGGTGTCAGCCTTCCTCACGCTTCTCTGCCAAAGCACCTCAACCTTGACCTGAGGAGAAAACCACGAAGGGTTTGAGTGGGATTTCATGCCCATTCACTCTGGCATCTCTGCTGAGATTGCCAACAAGGGGGCCAATTAGTGCCTGCTTCGGAGGATCGGTTTTTTTCACTGTGTGAAAATGACACCTGTCCACTGGAACTGGGCAGAGACCCACCAATTCCCTGGGCGCCAGTGACTGCACAGGTTACCGCCCCTGGTTACTCCCCTTGCACCGGGCATGCAACAACTCCGAGTTGTTGGCCAAGTGGGACCAAATGCATTTTCCTTTCCCAACAAGTAGTCCTTTCTGATTTAAAATAGCAGCCTTGTGTTAAAGACTGAGTTTAAAAAGTGATTGTTACTGTTCAAGGTCCTGTGGCCTCACTGAAGATCAAAAGGCCAGTTTTCTGTGCAACCAAGTAAAATCCCATCAAGAAATTGCACCAGGGCAGAAGGAGATGAAGAGAGAGGCCTTCAGCCCTTTTTATAAACAGAGAGAAATTGCCACTTTCCTGCTGGGCTCTTTCCTTCCTCGCAAGACCTAACTGGTAAATTTCTTGAGTGCGTCCTTGCCCTTCAGTACACCAGCAGCTGCCCTACCTGTTCGTAGAAGAGAAAGTGTTACAGGAAGGCTGTCCCCTCACCAGGAGGTGGACAGGCTTGAGCAAGCTGGTACAAAACACAGGATTGTGTCATAAAGCTATCAACTGGTCTAGTGGCCGAGAGGGGAGTAGCTGCCACTGTAATATGGGTAGCCAGGTCTCTTCAACTTCGATACTATAAAAGTCATCATGCTTTAATTAGTGACCTAGCAGTGCAATTTGAATAGGAGCCCATTTGCGGTGTAAACTGTTGAAATATTACTCAACGGAATGAGAAACTTCATTAAGGATTAATATAAATTTATAAAAATTATCTTTTATAAATTCCAGTTCATTCAGCTTCATTTTGTCAGACAAAAAAAATGTAAAAGTCATTCTCTTTGAAATCAGACATTACCCTCCAGTTCATCTGTCACCAAGTCAGGCTTGCTAACCTCTCTAAGGATGTCATCTGACGAGAGTTTTCTATCACTCTTTGTCATTCCAGGTGCACTTCTTGACAATTTTTTTAGATCCCTGTCCAGAGTCTCCTCCAGGAATCTAGAAGGACCATGAAGATTGCATCAAGGACTTGATTAAACAACAGATAACATGCGTACCCAGCACACTAACCTCATTTGCAGGCTCTCACAGTAAATGATTGACAGCTGATGCCCTAAGCAAAACTGCTGTTTATAAAGTCCTTTTCAGTCCAGCTACATTAGTCTCTCTACAAAGCAGAAGTCAGTACACTGCTATGAAAACCAAGTCTGTGACTGATAATATTGAACTCTTCATTACCCCAAGTGTTGCTGCAAGTAATACCATGAGTTTGGACACCACCGTTCAATAAAGGCTCGTTATTATAAATATTCAGCTTATGTCATGATGAGAACAAACAGCCTTGCAGCCAAGGTGAAAGGGGTGAATTGCAAATAGGTCTAGGTTATGATAGAGATGGTGCCCTATTTTTATGAAGTGACCTTGTAGCCTGGCACCGAACACAAGTTTGGTGGAATACGCCGGATCCTGTGTATTCAAACAAAACTGGTTGGCTGTTAGCAGTTTTTAGAAAAACTAAATCATGGAAGGAAGAAGTGCTGTCAAATGGTGCAGAGCAGGGTTATTCTGTTGTTTAAGTCTGATATTTCTAACACTTTTAGTAAGGTTCAAATCTTAAGCAAAGATTTCTTTTTTTAATTTTGTTATTTTTAAATCCTGTAATAGTTTCTTGAATTAGATAAAACACCACAGATAAATTCTGTCTGGCATTACAGTTCATGTGACTTATAAGAACAGAGACTTGTCCTGGCCTGCTCGCCTAAATTCACTTTCTCTCCACTCCAGAGGTGGCTGCGTGTGGTACTGGCTGTGCAGAGCTGGCTACGCACCAGAATCTCTCAGCAAGAGAGCTGCTAATCTCTCCCTGGGAACAGCACCCAGATTGCTCTGCGTAAAGTCACAACACACCCTTCTGATTCCTTTGTCCACTCTGTATTTCAGCCTAATTAACCAACAGTTTCTAATGATAAAAATAATAAAAGAAAGAAATTACTCCCCAGAACTATGAATACATTGATTCACATGTGCTGGGCAGTTGCCCTGCCAGCTTTGTTGCAAGAGGAAAAAGGAATAATGAAGAAGACTTTAATTTGACCGAGTTCCTTATTGCACTTGTGTGCTGTGTGAGTTGAATTGATCAAGAACATCACTGGATCTGCTAATGGGTGGTTCCCTGAAAATCTGGGGCCGATAAGGGTGCTTGATCATCTAAGCCAGACTGCAGCAATGGTCCATATTTACAAAATGTGCTCAAATCCTGCAGAACCTGCAGAGACAAGGGACTCCAGGAATACATACACCATACCCCCATCCCTTTCAGGTTATGTCCTTTGCATTTATTACCTTTGAAGGGAGCCCATTTTCACCTGTCCTAGGCATATCTAGGGTCCCTCTTACCTCATTGTCTGAAAATCTCACAAATACATGACACACATACCATCCCAAAAAAAGTACAGGTGCTATTATGATGTACCAAGAGTTAAGTGGGGCCCCCAAGACAACACAAAAACACTGTGATCAAACAGGGAACTGAACCATACCACCAATGGTGTAACTTCGCAGAGCCATAAGGAACAGTTCATACATAGCTGAAATACTGATGGCCGACAGGGAGCAGAATAAGGAACTCGGAGCCAGAAGACAGGAGAATGAACCACTGCCTTGCTAAGAAGCAGTTATAAAGGCCAGCCTATCCCTCATTCATTTATAAAAGGAGAGCAAAGTTAATTTCCTGGAGACAGGAAAGCAGGAGAAAGAAATGAATCACTTATTTTTTAGGGAACAGTAAACTCTTGCATAGGAGTGCAATGAATATCCAGACAGAGTGGAACAATTCAATCCTACTCCAGCATAGGAGACATATGTCTGAGAAAAACATTTGTATGTGAAACTGAAATCTTAACGTGTTGGAGAATTTTTCTAAAAGCCTTAAGCATCTTCCTGCTTAAGAAGGAAGAAAAAATGTGTGCTGAGGGTCTTTCAGTAATGTTTTTAAAGATTAAATCCCTAGAATATCCCTAGAATATTCTACCTCCTCAACCATTCCCTCCTTACTGAAAAAAAAAAAACAAACCAAAAACAAAAAAACCCAATCATTCTCCTGGACCGACTCCCCCTACCAAAGTCACTGATCTCACATGAGACATTGAGAACGAGGTGAGTGCCACCCCTTAGCTGCTGAAATTAGCTGCATTACCTCTAATAGAAATAGGCACTAATATGCTCATTGTGGCAGATGAAGGATGGACATATGTTTTGGGCGAGTTATGAGACAGGCATGGGGCTGAAGAATGAGAATGGTAACATTTTAAGCTGGTGCAACTCATCAACTTGAGCTCGGTCAGAACTCAAAGTCAGCAGTCATTTAAAACCAATTGTTTTTCTTTTTATTTAGCCTGACAAACATACAACTCCCAGGTGAGTAGAGGGTGGTCTAGCAAGACGACTCTTCTGTAATCTATCCTTTAAGCCAGAGGGGAACCAAAGAGGGAGAGGAGCATTCCCATCAGGTTCTCAGTATAAACCAAGAGCTGTCTTCCCCAACCTGATTCAGCACAGCTTTTGAAGTCTTCAATAACCACTAGGCTACTATATGTTTTGACCACCTCACAGTATCCTGTTCAGAACCCTCCAGTCTGACAGACAACGTTAAAAGACGTGGCATAGTCGCTCCTGAAATGTCAGCTCCTCATTCATGCACAAACTTCACTTCCCTGCCAACACAGGGAGTATAAGGTAATCTCCTCAGCCATAACACAGGCCGCTCATACGGTTCAAGACACCTGAGACAGTGCCCATCATCAGCTTTCCCACTGAATTAGTTAATGTGCATGTATGTTTGAAAAGAGGAGCCATATTCAGCAGCAACATCTGGAAAGTGACTCAGAAGAAATTTTTTGTTGGTCCAGCAGCATGGTTTTGTCACCTATGATGTCATTCTCAACTCAGTCTTCGATCTTTCCAAACAACAGGCCCATGCATGGCCAGCACAAATCCCCGCTGTCACTGGTAGGAGCTTAACACAGCCGTGCAGCAACAAAGAGAACAAGTCTTGAATTGCACTTGCTGATGCCTTCAGCTGGGACGGTGCAGTGATTCCTGCCCTAGGACACCTGCCTGTCCCTCATCCCAGGATTACCAAGTCTATGACTGAGAATAATAACCTCAGAGCAGAGAAGGATCAGCTCTTGAACTGCCGCAATTTACAGACCAGTATATGAATGAAAACTAGAGCCAATTTCAGTTTACTGTAATATGCTGGGATATAAATGGTAACAGTTCAAGAGCTGCCGGGCCATCCCTGCTCTGGAGCCAGCAGTCGCAGCAGAAGGAAGCATAGGGGAGGGCAGGTGGTTGGGAGCAATGACACTTCAGCCATACCAGTTTAATCTGAAGCCATAAGTGAGTCAACACCTCCACTGAAGTGATGTGTCTCACCAAAGATTGCACAGCCTTTCCCCCAGAGAGGTCACTAGAGAGAAGGTGAAGATAAAACATAGAGAACACAGGCATTTGAAATAACAGTCTCACAGTCCTTATTCATGCAAGCCATACCCTGAAAAGCAGAATTCCACCTGAGCAAGGACAACATGCATACATAAGAGAGCCAAAGTTATTTCAAGCACTGTACTGATTTTGATAAACAGCTAAACGCTCAGGCTGTTGACAGAGCTACATGACTACACAGCATTGCCCAAGGCCTTGCCTCAGTTCTGCAGTCAATAAAACAGGGACGCTGTTTCACAGAGATGCAGTTGGGAATCCCTTGACGGTATTTGGTGAAGGTTTTGCAAGTCTAAAATGCTAGGTGCCTTTCAATTGCAAAATATTATCTAATATGACACAACTACCAAGCAGCAAAAAAAACAGGACCTCATGAAATTACCAGAGCTGTTTCTGTGCAAAGGCAATGCAGGCAATTGTCTGTGGCAACAGACTGCCAGGGTCAGTGAAACAGGCAAACAAGGGTAGCGTAGACTTGGCTACGTCAGTTCTCCAGAAAGCCAGACCAGCTGTTTCTGTCTCCAAGAGAAATATCTCGGTGCCCAGCGCATTTGCTACTGCTGAGGAGAAAGAGGAGGGGTTGCCCCCCAGGAAGAGCCACCACTCCTTCCAAACCCGCTGTGAAGGGCCCCATCACTGGAATCAACCCTGCACGGCTGTTTCTCCTGCCTCTCTCCCTCTAGGGGCAGGGGGGGGCCTCTCCTGGCTGCTCACACTACGAGCATTCAAATTCAGTGGTGCCTACACTGCTGAGAAACCTTGAACCAAACCTTCATGTAATCATTTCCTATGTGAACAACGCTACTCATACGAGCCACCCATGAAAGTACATGCCGTGATTCATATGAGAAAGAACAACTACCTTGAGTAAGCCTTACAGGATCAGGTTCACAGATCATCTGTGATAGCCTAAACAGCTAGCATTTATGCAGTATCAGAAATAGGCATGAGAAGAATTTGCAGTTTAGGGCCTGTATCCAGCAATCCATGCTGGCAGACCTGTAAAGGGGTTTGGACATAGTACAATGAGCGATAACAGTAAACAATGGGAGAGAAGAGAGTGAGGGTCATAACTGCAAGACCATCTGGTTGTTTCCATTTGCTGTGTACACATCTTGCTAGTCCTGCCGCTTGAAAGACAGAGTGGGTTGTTGGAGTCCCAAGTTACTAATGAATAGTTTGTGTCTTATATACCATTACTGGTAACAATAGCAGTGGCAGCATTTCAGATACTGGTTTCTGAGAAAGGCCAAAGCATGAACACTTCTGACTGGAAATATATCAATATGCAAAGTAATTTGGTACATGTGACAATTTTGTTACAAGAATTTTTAAGTGTTATTTCATGGGTGGGTGTTTTTCCTTATCCTCTAAGATTTTCTTTGAGAGCTCTTAACTCCCTTGCCAGGACCAGTAGCAGTTGGATGGTCAAGCCCATAACCGGCATTCTAGGTACCAGGACAAAAGAATAAATTACAATAAAATGAGGAATACACTATGCTCTTTGGTAGGACACACGAAGGAGACTTGATTATTTGCAATCAGTCAATATGGATCAATATTGGATTTGTCTTTAATGAATCTCCACTAAGCTTCCAAATCAATGAAAAGAAAACATATTAGGCAGATGCATCTTGCTCTGAGCTCTACCTGCAACCAGATGTGGGCTTTACTAAACCACATGTGGGAGTGAAAACAGAGCCAAGGGCCCTTCGCAGAGAATCACCTGCCACTTGACCATATGGTTTCAACCTTGGAGTCAGGTAGCAAGGTCATTCCAGCCTTTTGCAATCTGCAAGTTGACCGAGTGGGAGACAGGCTCAGAGATACTGGAACTATCCAGGAGGGGCAGAACCAGGGCTGGAAGTAGAGAATGGCACCTCTCTCTGCTGAAGAGAAGATTTTAGATTTGAGCATTTCCTCACAGAAATTAGTGTAGTTTGGCAATAGCTCCATAAAGGTCAATATATATAAATATATATAAAGGTCCCAAACTATGGGAAATAAAAGATGCAAGCCTGAGGTTTGTTTGACCGTCCTGTATCTGAATTCTGACAAGGCTGCTCCCCAGCTTGGGTACCCAGAAAACTTTTTCTAATCCATAAAAAGTGAGGGGAAACTTTGAGCTGCACAGGAGATAAATCTCACTTTCCATACCACTATTTTAGCAAACAAGAGGATGTAAAGCAGACTGCCAGGGGGCTCGAGAGGCTTGCTTTCCTGCTGCTCGTTTTTCATCACCAATCCTGAACAGACCCCAAAACTCAGACTAATTAAAGACAAATAATTAAGCACATTCAGACTGGGAAGGTTGGCAGACTCCCACTGTATTGTGAGACCACCTTGGCACTTAAATGGTTAGGGACTATATCCCACAACATCATGCTCATCTCATTGTGGTAGAGAGCTCTTGAGAATGTTATTAGCTGGGTGTTCGCCTTGCCGTTTTTCCACATGAGGCAGATGGGTAATTACGAAGCTAATAGTCTGATTGAGAGAAATCAGATGCAGTGGTTTGCCCAATTAGATGATACATTAGCTTCCTTCTTTGTAAGCAGCTAATGTGTGAAGCAAAGTGGTATTTTTGAGGGTCAGAATCCTTAAACAAGTGCCGAGTTGCAGATTATTGTGTCTCTCTTTTTTTTTCTAATGGAGGAAAAGTGCTAAGTCTTCATTACTAAAAGCATAGAAAATGCAAATCAGGCTCTGAAACAAAAGAGTGAAGGGACAGGCGAGAATGTTTGGTGTCCAATGTGTCAACCTACAACATCAATTACATTGAAATGCAATGCATGGGAGCCTAATCAAGGATAGTATAATTGTAATAATTGCATGCTTTTGTTGGAGAGCTGCTGCCATTGTTATTGTCAACCATTTGTTTTTCTCTATTGTTTAAGGGGAGAGTATTTAAAATATATATGTGTGTGCATATATAACTGTGTATAAACGACTGAAGCACAGCATAGGTAGAAGGTTGTGTTACTGCTCACAGAACGTATGAAGTCTTTCTTATTCCTGTTCTTTGAATGGTGGAAAACCAAGAACCTGAAGTCTATGAAGGAAGGTAACACCCAAAACTGAGAAATGGACATTGACTTACAATCTGTGCCAAACAGTGAGAGTTACTTTTCCTTTTGCTGACGCATCCCCTGGTCCAGGGAGGTGAGTTACTCCCCGTGACTGGCAAGTCATGAAGTGAGCCGGTAGTAAATCATCCAAACAATCCCCGAGACACCTCCAGTCTGCCTTCTTACTTCAGAATAAAAAGGGAAGAGGTCAAAATAAACAGTTTCTGTCTTGTTATATTTCCTCCAGAGCTGCAATCTGTTTCTGCCATTTAGAAGGATTTTTAAAAATCGACAATCTTGATGAAGGCATTCAAGATAAATGAACACAAAGGAGAACACTGCACGGGAAAAAAAAAAATACAGCATGAGTTTACTCAAAATCTTATTAAGGGAGAAAGAGGGAATAAGAGTCTCCTGTAAATAAACCAGTGATATTTTCTGTATCCTGAAGTTGGGCTGGAAATTCTTCTTATAACAAAGTGCGCAATGTTCAGATCAAATGAGAGGTTTATTTTCTCGCATCACTTGGGCTTGCCAATAGGTTGAAACAGAGGCACAATAGAAACAGGCTAAAACATTTAACATGGCTGTTAAATCTCATTCTCCACAGCTAAAAAAGAACAATGCTGTACCGTCTTTACTGAGAATACACTCTCCTGCCATAGGAGGCTTTTCATGTATCTCTAACAATCCTGTACATACTCCAAAACTCACACTAATTAAAAGCAAATAATCAAATACATTCAATTTGAAAAGTTGGCAAACTCGCTTGTATTATTGTGTTAGCACCTTGGCACCAAAATGATCACATCGTGCTAATCTCATTGTGCAGGAGAGCTCTTGAGCATGTTATTCAGAAGGTCTGCTCCCTGCCCCCCACCTCCCAGACCCATCCCATCCTCCTCCACCGCCAGCACTCTTTTTCTTTAACTAGATAAAGAAATGAAAACGTAAGCAAAGATAAGCAAACCCAGGACAGTATTTTCATCACATTTCACTCAGAGGCAACCAGAACTTGTGCTACCTTTTACAGAGATTTCCTTTCATCCTGGTTTCAGTTCATCTCCACAGATACAACTGGTAAACCTGGGAGATGCTTTAAAATAAACTAAGCAGACTGCATTTGTTTCTCACTAGCTCTCATGTAACATTATTATATTATTGTACAGAGTACTTGGCTACCACAGCAATGTGAAGAGTATACGTACAATAAATAAAAGACTGCAAGAGTTAGCAGCTTGCGACTGACCAGATGAAGAAACCCACAAGGAAACATCTTAGGATTTCTTCTCTTTGAAAGTTTTATTTTACGGGTAAAATTTCTTTCCATTTGCTATGCAATAAAAGCAAAGCTGTCTTTGCTAACAGCAACATATTACAAATTAAAAAACAACATTTTTTTCATACACTGTGCAGAAGAAGGCTTTGTTTTCTTGACAGGCTTAATTTATACAGAGAAAAACCTCTCTGTAGTGACATTTGTAAAAACACGCCTGCCCTCTTGGTAAGAGGCCACCACTTTCTGAAGGACATGATATATTGTAAACTTAGAATGGATGATATTATAGAAAGGCCACTAGTTTTATGGCTGAAAAAAGTTGCTCAGGACAGCTTATACATATGGCATTATTGAAGCATTAGGTCTCTCTGGGGCCTATGTTTTAAGGTTGTGAAGTCTTTTGTATACAGGCCTGTGCATCCACCTGAAGCTAACGACAGCAAATGGAAAGATGCCCATTTGTGCTCTATGAAGAAGTATCAGTTTAATTTTCTGCAACTGTCTGGGAGGAATTTTCCTGAAACAGTCTGACAAATCAAGGCTGAACAAACTTTCATGGATAAAGATGTATTCATTCCAGCGTTTCTAGCCACTGTATTTGTTACAACTGCAATGTCCACCATGGTAGCTATGACCAAGGGCTGGGTATGACCATGAACCAGGGTAGGTATGACCATTCAGCACTAGATTTTCTGCCTTGATGGAAACATTGGCTGGAATCTATATATTCGCCCAACATTATCCTATTCTGGGCTAAGGGGAGCATTATCCTTTCCCATAAAGTTTTTGACTGGAGTCCTGTGTCTGTGCTTGGATATGTATTTGGTTATTAAACATATGACCTTGATGGGTCCCTTCCAACTTGAGATATTCTATGATACAGCCCGCCATCCTCCATCCAGCGCTTGCTGTGCAGGTGGTGTCTTTTTGGCCGGGTTCCAGAACCTTTTCTGGGAATGCACTGCCTCTAAAGCACAGTACATTAAAGGTCTGTGTCAGGAGAAATACATGTTTTCTTAATATTTATTGCATAAAACCACATTAAAACTAGGCAAGTGTTCATGCTGCAGAAGCGCAATGCTGAAGACCACAGCATTTCATGGAAAAAAAAGAGGAAAAGGAGTCACTGAAGGATCTTCCTGACAGGACTGGAAGGCTACCACTCAGCTTTTAGCACAAAGACATCCACAGAAGGTGGCACACTCATATAGTCTTTAAATGGGGAGGGTGCTACATAAAAGAGTCCAATTAATTTGTGACCTTCAAGACAATTAGTTCCTAATTGCACATTTGCACTTCATGACCAAATAATGAAGGAAGCCCATATGGCTGAGCCTCTTATAAAACAAAAACAAACCAAAAACTGTTGGAGAGTCAGTGCCACTGAATAGTCCCTAAACTTCATAGAGGTGACTGTGCTGTGCGCTGCACCATCTTGTATGCTCCATCCCTGCTAGCAGGGTTAGAGGACTGCCCAAAAGTCTGCAGACGGACCTACGTCTAGTGGGCCCATGGAAGTAAAGCCAGACTCATTTTAGAGTGAGGCAGCACAGGGTGCCCAAATTGTTCCAGGGCAGCATGGTCAAGAAACACAGCTTCCATATACCCTGCTCCTCTGACTAGAGGTTTTAGGTAACTATAAGCCTGACTTCTTAAAACACACAATAAATCTTTCTGTTGGCTTCAGCAGGTTTAAATCAGGCACCATATACAGACAGGGCAAAAGACTTATATTGATGTTATTTGCATTAACTACTATTACTTATTCATAGTACAATGTTTTGTTCATAAAGTTTGCAGTTAAATCTTGCTAAAAGGAAAACTGTGATTCTCGACAAATAAATAGTTATTTGACTAAGCAAGTTTTACTTTGAGTTATTCCTAAATTTCTGTCTGTCACGAAGAAAAGTTGGATCAGCCAACACAAGAAGTATCAACAGCACTGCCCAAGCTTGGAAAGCCTTCAGTCTCCACAGGGAGGGCTCCCATTGATACTACCAGGAGAAATGCTCGTAGGCATCAGGATAGCATATGGCCTCTGAAATCAATATTGGTTTGCAGCTTGACATATGGATGGACAGATACCACAGAGAGATTGAAATAAATACGACAAACTAAGTCATACAAAGAAAAACATGTATACACAATCACACTCGAACAGATGCTTTGGCTGAAATAGGTGATTTAGAGGAACACATTCTAGATCTGAGAAATGGAAAAATTAATCTAAAACTTACAGTAGCATAATGCACTCTTGCAAACAAAACTGAAGGAGGATTCAGAGAAACTCCTCAGGGACAATGCTAAGAGAAGATACTGGTGAAGAAGTTGTTAATGAACCTGCTGCAGATTTAACAGCAAATCTAAGAGAATACTTCCCTCCCCCAGCTTCTGTATCAGTTAGAATGGAGAGGTTTCAAAAGAAGCAGCCCCACAGTATGAAAGAGAAGAAGGTGGATTTCTCCTAGGCATTAAAACAGGCTGATGCAAACACTTCAGTTTGTTTGTGGTTTAATGCATTACCCCAGAGATCTGAATGTGAAATCCGGACTTAAGGAAAAAAATCCTCAGTTAGCAAAGAAAGCACTGCAATAGCTATGTGTGAAAGTTCTTTCAGCGCTGTTTTCTGCTTGCCATATGGCCAACTTCACCCACATTAATAGCAACTACCAAGCAAAGCCTCAGTGTTTCCAAAAAGACAAAGAGAAATGTAAAAGTTTAATCAGCAAGTATGGCCTAAGGAACACCCAGTTGCCTATTTACACTAATACTTTATCTTTGCTGGATGCTAATAAAATAAAAACATGGGGAAGTATCAGTCCCAGAAAATCGGGAATAACTTACATAATTCAGTGGTCTTGTAGCCACATTCTTAGTTTCAAACCATTTAAACCCATTACAGTGTCTAGTGACTGTTTAGAGAAGTCCTAAGGACTTTCTATAGACTCATAAAGTTCAGGAGTGAGCAGAAATGCTGTTTCTGTTACGTATATGCACACATGCCCTCATAGGGAAGAGAATTCCCCCCACCCTCCCATCCCACAAAAAACACTCCTCATCTGTGCTAAGCCTTGAAATGCAAGAGAAGGGGAGCATGTTTCTGTTTTTCAGGGTAAATAGATATGTACCATTCACTCAGACTCAGAGCACCATGAATTTACCCCAACGGGAAAGAATTTTTCACCTTCCTTCTCTCCGGGGCTTCAGGGAACTGTTTGCTGTCAGCTGAGCCAGAAAACAAGTTACTGCATCCCTCTAAATTGTCTATATTTACAACAGGTGATACCATTTACCTGAAACCGGCTGCCTCACACTTTTTCCCACAGACCTCAATAGCAGCCCTGAGCACAGCCCCGCGTGACACAGGGATGAGTGTGATCAACACCTGCAGCTGCAGGGGCAAGCTGCAGATAGAAGTCCCCAAACCTGCTGGCATCATCTGCTCAGCAGCGTCTGAGACTAGCCAGGCTCCGATGTCCTGTTTATCTCACACACCATCTTCTAGCTGAAAGACTCCTTGGCTGGGGCTTTCAAAGACTCAACTTTCACGCTGCCACAAGTCCTAAAACAGAGACAGTTCTGAAATAAAAGACCTCACATATGATCTATTGTTTTATATTGCTTTCTCTTTACTGTTTGCTAATTATTGAAGCTGCTAATATCTGAGTATGTCCTTTCTTTCCTTTAGCCTCCCTCTCCCTCATTTATATCTCACAGTGAAAGCCAGAGTCCTGCCCATGCTGCAGTATAACCTGTTGGCAAAGAGACACCTTGAACATCACAGCCAGAAAGCACTGGAATTTCATTGACACATCAGTAGAAAGATGGGGCCTGCATCAGTTAATAAACGTCTTTATACTGTTTATAAATGAATGCTGTATTTATAAATGGACTCAGACCAAAGAAAAAAAAAATCTGATTTATCCAGAGGGTAGGTGCTCCAGGAACAAAGGAATCATGTCTGAAATTGCCCTGCAGAAACTCGCCTCAGTCCTGGGCTACAGGAACCAGCTTTAATGCCTCTGTATCTCTGGGATTTTCCTAGAAATTTCCCATTGCTGTTACTGCTGATGGGAGCTCTAGTGTAGACAAGACATTCATTACTGCCAATGTTTTTACGATTATGTCTTCTAGTCTTTCTGTTTTCTAGGTTGGATGACATTTTTATTCATCACTTTTACTTCTGGGAGCTGTACTTGGACCTATTCAGTAACAGTAGGAAATTTTAATGTAGAAAAGGGCTGCTCTGCTGCAATATCTGCTTAGCCCTTGGCCTCTCTGGTGAGACCATCATCAAAGACAGCAGCTAAAGTAATGTGCAGATTAAAACTTGAACAGAGACCACCCATTCATTCACCTACCTCAATGAATAACCTTCATACAGTGTAACAAATTTCAGGCTCACAAGAAGGCTAAACCAGCTATGGTTCCATAATCCATCCCTAACTATCCGGGTCCTGAGAAAAGTAAACACAAATTCTTTGCATAGATGTGAATATTCCCTTTAAGAATTAAGCAGAAATGGTAAGCTTGTGTGTGAAAGTCAACAAAAACTAGCACTGGTGCCATTCCAATCCAGATTGTAGTCATATTTTATATAGTATTTAGAGCATTTTTCAGTTTTAAGCTTAGCAAATAAAAAATTTAAAAACTACCAAGGTAAAGAACAACTATGTTCAGTGAGCACTGAAGCCTGGTAAATATTCAGTTTTTAATGGCATCCACTTCTATTTTGTTCACTGAATTATTGGGCTGACCTTAAATTAGAGATCTGGATGGAGCTGAATTGAATATTGTGAAGATGAGTGTAATTACCTTGCTTCCCTTTATTCTAATTCATTTTTATTTTTTTTAATTCTTCATCTGTGTGACAAACTGAATGTCAGAGTGCTTGTGGATTTATGCTCACGGTAACAGAGAGCAGAACTGATAGGCCAGATAGTGGCACAAGGAAAGATATGTCTGCATTGCAGTCAGGACTGTGACTGCAGAACCTTCCTGCCTTCCTCTTAGTGCAAGAGCTACACCTAAGGCTAACTCAAGTGTATCTGCCCACCTCAACCCACAGGCATGGCCTTGGGGTGCTTTTGGTCCGAGATCTCTTCACTGGCACTGTGGAGGTAACCCTTGCAAGCAAACAAGTCTACTCTGTCATCCACTGCTCCATAGAGCCAACCCAGCCTACATCAGTTATAAGGATGAAGCCACCTGGGCTCAGCATCACAGGAATCATACCACAGGCCACCTTTATTCTACTACCAGTATGGTAGGCTTGCCTTATGACTGACTAATGGATTTGGAGATCTGGACAAATAAATCTGTATCAGCTTTAAGTGTTCTTATTACCTTGTCTTTGAGCCTCAGTTTCACCGCTTACAGTCAATATCTCTTCATACCTTCTAATTTACTTCAAAAACTTTCTAAGGTATTTTTCAGGTATATATCTAAACCTTCAAATATTTCCTGAGCTCCTCTTGCAAATAGTGTTGTCTGGCCTCTATATATTTGCTGACATCTTCTCACACAATAGGGTGGTGAGACACTGGAAACGGTAGTGAGACACTGGAACATGTTGCCCACAGAAGTTGTGGATGCCCCATCGCTGGAAGTGTTCAAGACCAGGCTGGATCGGGCTTTGAGCAATCTGATCTAGTGGGAGGTGTCCCTACCCATGGCAGGGGGGTTGGAACTAGGTGATCTTTAAGGTCCCTTCCAACCCAAACCATTCTATGATTCTATTAATTACTTCTCTTCAGTCCACTTCATTTTGTGGAAATATGACTCAATATTCTTTCGTAAGTCATCAAGTAACAACAGCCTTCTCTAGTTAGTCGGAGAAGCTCAGAGCCACCAGTATGTACACAGATGACTAGCAGAAGCAGACATAGAAATAAAGAGATTCCAACTGGTTAATGAAAATCTATACAGCAGGCAAAAAGGAAGAAGGCCAACAGGAGCTCTTGATAGCCCTAAGAAAATGTGCAATGGCCCTAGCTGTGTTTGATGGTAAATGTCACATCTCATGTCAGAGCCTGCCTGGATAAATTACCCCTGAAGACCATATTGCCTCAGAAGTTAAGTATCAGCAGCTGCATGCATGTCATTAACCCCTCACCTGCCACACAACTTTGTACTTGCCCAGGGCCAAATACTTTAAAGAAGGGTTGACTGACTTCAGACCATGGGGGTAAGAAAGCTGCAGGACATATAATGTACAGTAAAGAGCACCCGTGTATGTGTGCCCTTTTGTAGGACATTTGTGATGATGGCACTAAGTATTCCAGCAGTTTAAGCTGATTTGAAGGATAATACTCCTATTCAGCTGCTCAGCTGAATAACAGACTATGTTCCATATTCTCCCAACTATTTTGACATTATGTTTAAGTATATTGCTTTTTCATAATACTACAGGTATGGGAAGATTTGTCTACATTGTCTTAATTGTTTCTTAGCTGTGTACGTTTTTTTTATTAAGTAAACTTGAGGAGCATATCTTGACCCATAGTGATTGAGACAAGTGTACAGAGACAGTGTCAGTAGGAAGGCTCAGTTACAAACAAGGGACAAATCTGCAAAACAGTTGTACTGTCCACAAAAAGCCATTTGGAAAACAAAGGACTTCATCATCCTAACCCACAGTATGAACCCAGATTTAGTCCATAGATGGCAAATTCGGTAGTGAAAACAGCCTAGAGAAGGGTATCGGGCTCACAATGCCTAATATGAAAACGTAGAAATACCCATATCAACTCCAGCCTGAGAAAATGGTGTCATAATTTAATGCCAGCATAATAGACTGTGCCCAGGATTTTCTATTTTAGCCTTCCCATGATGTCCAAGACATCACAACCATATTTCTAAAAGCACAGTATTCTCTCTTTTGCCTGCTGTTCTACAGAAACATTTTTAAAGTTGGCCAACTAAGGGCCATGGCCATAAACTTTGATCCACAAATGAATTCACTGTAAATGTGAAACAGTATGGGAGGGATTTACACTGTCTAACTTAAAAACCTAACTTCAGGTGCCCACACTAAGACCCTATGTAATCAAGAGAGGGAGGTGAAACAGGCTCTTCCAGAAGGACATTCAAAGGAGTGAACTCCAATGTTCCACAATTACCTCTAATTTTTTTAATTTTTTTTTGTTCTATTTTTCCTTTTGCCATTTTTAAACTGCATTTAAAAATCAAAAACAGAGAAATAAAGAAAATGGCAAACTGAAAAATGTACTGGCAAACTATGAAAAATGTACCTTTTAAATAGAAATAAAAATTTCAATTCCAATGAAGTAAAAGGAAAATAACCATTAATACTGACTAGCAATTAATTAAAGGTATTTTCCTATGAGAAATGTTGGTCTTCAGTAAATACATAAATACAGATATATACGCTGGTCTTCAGTAAATACATAAATAAAGATATATATATATGGCTGGAACTTTGTATTACAGCTTCAAGTAACACAGAATACCTTCAAGGAATCGATTGAAATACAGTTAAGTCCTAATTGTCACATGAAACAATCACAACAACTGATCTCATAGCCCAAAATGCAGAAATCTCAATAAAAAGCAGTGAAATAAGACAGAATTTTCAGCCACGCTGAACAGAAGAATAATGGAAAATCACAAATCCTGTAGTCATGGAATGTTAAAAAAGGCAAAAAGGAAAAGTTCATTTTAACTATGCAACAAAGCAAAAGTCGTATCTGAAAACAGTAATGACATTGGTACCTGATTTTTGAAGACGTAAAAAAGCCACTCCTTCCACAAATGCTACTAAGTCGTTTAGACCTGAAAGCAATGCCCCCAGTACATGGTCTCCAATATGTAACATCCAATAGCTATCAGCCCATATGGGTAAGATTTGGATTGATACTTCAGAGTTCATGTTTCCAGAATAGCGTTCTTGGGCTCCCTGTTTCACACTTGTACTTTCCTCTCATATTATCTCATACAAAGTCAATGTTATCTCTCTCAAGTTAAACGACCTAGCACGGAACTACGTTGGTGTAGTGTGATAGCATCGTTAGATAAGGATGAGTTCGATGTGTTAATTTGTTTTACCTCTTCCTAATACTCTGTTTAAATAAAACCACAGCCTGGTCTCAACAAGGGAATATAAGTCGCTAGAGACAGAATAAATTCTACTGTCAGAGAAGAAAGAGAAAATAAGTGGACCTTCATTGACCTCAGAATACCCAAGACAACAGCGAGCTTCAGGGTGTTGCCGCAGACAGGAGGTGGAGGAACTGTCTACATAAGCTCTAAGTGTACTGTTGGGCACCACTGTTACAATCAAACACGAATCACCAAAACGCACTCTGTCATTGCCCAAGACAGAAATAAACCTGATAGCATAATATCTAGAGAACATACTGTGCAAGACAATACAGACAGCACAGGCTGAGCTACAGAGGGAAGCGAAAGAGCAGAGAAGAAAAGAAAGAACTCAGAAAGTAGTATTTTTTGAAGCCAATCTTTTTTGGAAAACCCTTTATATGCACAGCCCGCAGAAACTTTATTAACAAAACCAGCGAGCTGTATTCAGATACAGTGCGGATACTGCCTCTCTCCAGGGACACAATGTCACTTATCTGCTGAAGCACGGACAGAGGTTGGTCTCAGTAAGTGGGGTGGGAGGGTTAGTGGTATACACCCACACAAGCTGCACACACTGCTTCCCTCTGCATGGAAACCAGGGCAGTGAGGAAGATGTGATGCCCCAAGGTCTGGCCCCGACGTGGAGTCAGGATGTCGTCAAAGCTTCATATCATGAGGGAAGTAGCCCCAGGCCCAGTAAGAGAAATCTTGGCTGCTGTGCTATATCCTACAATACAATATCATACATTATTCCTCAATAATCAGCTTCCTCCTTTACTTCAGCGTGGTCAGCTTTGGCAGGATTCATCAGTGCCAACACACTTGTTGCACTTGTAACTCGTCCAGGTATGACATGCCTAGCAGAGTCTGACTGAAAGATTGTGACCCACGTTTTCCATATTCTTCCACTTCTTGGGTTAGCACAGAAAGTGGAACAAAGATGCTGCTTTACTCTATACTGTTTCAAAGAAATAGCTGGGACCTGGAAAGCCTTCTTGGGTTGCTCTAATTAAAGCTCTGCTGCTTGGGTCTTGCAGAGAGTTCATGGAAGAGAAGAATCAAAGCAGACCTAACTGATGCAGCAGTAAATGCTCAAAACTGGTGTGAGATTGTCAGAAGCAAATACAACTCAAAAACCATGCACGAAAATTATGCATAAAACCTTGTCATTTTGCACCATTATTTCCCTCAAAATCTACTACAAGCTTTTGAAACATAAGATTACTCCATTTAACATAATAAAACTGCTCCATACCCAAGCTATTATTATTAATGGATTTGAACATGCTCCGCTATGTCAGATCTCTAAGGACTCAGTGGACGAACACCCACTTCCCACAAGCCCCACAAACAAGAAAATAGTGTCAGATCTAATTCCTTCAACTCAAAGAAGCAATTGCATGGTTTACTATCTTTTCTAATTCCCATTTAGAAATTAATGGAGAGGCTTTTAATGGATTCTTTTTGGCTTTTTCTCGAGCAAAACAGGAAATGACTAATAAACTGGGATTTATTAACAAAACGTACAGGAAAACGTTAGAAAAGCCATATTTCATGTTCTTCATCCTCCTTGAACGGTAGACCTGGGTATGAGCAGCAGAACAATTTCTTTCCAGATGAACAGCATTCACCAAAACAGAAAGAAAATAATTATCTACCGCTTGTCCACAAGATGACCTGCAAGTTTGCAGTCTTGCAGTGTTCAGATACTCAAACTCAAGGATCTAAATCAAGCACCTAAACCAAAATGTATGTTCCATAATGCCAGATCCTATTTGAACACAGGATCTAGGTTTTGCAGCAAAAAAATCATTGGCTGACATTTGTACATGGCTGAAGATGCAATCTTGGCTGAAAAGTCTTCCTTCTGAATCCAAGGCACGGTAGCTCTTTCCAAGACAGTGTGCTGTTCATCTGAGCCCTTCCTGCCTAGACGGTATGTCTGGCCCATCAGTAGTTTCAACTAAAGATTTCTGGGAGCAGCTTGCTGTAGATATGGGCTTAAATTGCAAAATCTGGATTCTCAATCAACAGATCAGATTTGTAAGCAAATGTAAGCACCAAATTGTAATAAAGTTTGTTGTGTAAGTCCCTATGAAAATGCAGTCACAAATGCTTCAGTGTATCTGTCGCTACCCCCACAATTCTCCTCTGTGTTGCTAGTAAACTCAGAAAAAGAGGAGATGATTCTTCAAAGGATTTCTGGTTTACTTCTACAGTGCCAAGGCATCAGTTTGTCTTACTAGCTTCACGATTTCCCTCTGAGTATCAGTAAGGCTTTATCACAAAGCAGCAATCTTTAAAAGATAGCTATTAATAACTACTTTGCCAACAGATTTTAATTGCAATGGCTAAAAGCTGGCCGACTGCTAAGCAAACTGGGCAACCTAGAATGTATTTTTAATACTCCAGTACATGTACCCATTCAGACCTCCATCATGCAGCTGAAGCCTGGGTTGCAACCATCCAAGCTGGCTATCCTGTGGCCCCTGGAACCTCCCAAGAGTAGACACAGTTCCTCCACAAGACCAGATTGACACTTTGCAGTATGAAATTTGGGCATTTGCAAAGCTGGCTGCAACCTTTATTTCCTTCTCTGCTATTCCAAACCACATTGAACATACAGGAAGACAAGTTGAAGATTTGTGGGTGAAACTCAAATTTGTCAGTGGGACAGCTTTCTGTCACAGCTACAAATAAAGGGGCATTTTTTTGACTTCTTAAAATACAACATGATAAACTGAAATATCTGTAAAGAATCTGCCATGGTCCAGTAGATACACACAGTGACCTGAATTATTTTCAGCATTAACCTGTGTTATCACAGTGGAAATATTGGGGTGAGAGTGAGTTCACACTTCTGGTTGCCTTTGTTTCCAATGGTCATTGATATCAAAAGCCATCCTGCATCTCCTGTGAAAATAAATAGTGTCATCATTGTATTAGGCATTTTTAAGGTATCTAAATAGATATTTTCACTAATAGATGGAATCAAAGCCTAAATTCTAGACAGTCCATTTTACTGATTTGGTCAAATAGCAAGTTCTGTGTGTCTGAAATGTTATCTATTATTTTCTATTATATCAGATCATCTAATAAAAGTAAGACCTCTCCCTACAAATCTCTCAGTCCTCTATAATATTCTTAGACTATCACAGATATAACTCTATACTTTGTGTCTTTTCAACTAGTATACTCCTCCCATTTCAAATAAAACCTAAGTAAATAATACAAAATAAGCTACTCTTGTTGTGCTAATAGACCACACTGAGCTTGTTAACAATTTGGTATAAACTGAATTGCAGAAAAGTTATGTCAGAGTAAAAGAGGGAACCGTAATGTTCTCAACCAAGCTTGAGCTAGCAAAGCCAGTAAATGCTGAAACTCTTATAAACAGCAAGTGTAGATGTAAAGCGTCAGCTTTAACTTTCTGATCTTAATTGGGAGATATCTTTCATATTCAGTGATGACAACTCACACCATTAAAGCAATGGGAAGAGGCGCAGTGAATTAGATACCTTGCCAGTGTCCATTGCTTTAGAGAGTAGAAAGCTGAGATCGACAAGGAAAGTGTGTTATGGAAAAGCCAGGTATTTCCATTAATGGGTTTGCACTACCATAGATTTTTGAGTTTGGGAGTCATCTTTCTTGTAAATATTCATCTGGCTTTAAATGTTGCCAGACATATTCTGCTTCTCTGATTTCCTAATCTGCATCCAGTCATACGAACTGCAGCAGAACCTGGCTCTAAACAGAGATATTTCAGAAATCATTGCATCTCTACCTCTGCTTAAAGAACTTCACTATATCTTAAGACGTTTGTTTCTGCAGTGAGAGGACAGGATTGTACAAGGCTGAACTCCCAGGTTCTCTCAATCACATCTATCTCCCTGTACATCAGATTATTTCTGCCAAGCTGGTTATAATTTTTTCCAAGCAAACCCTAACTATCAGGGAGGTCTAACACACTGTTCCTTTACCATCAGCTTTGTTTTCAAACATACAATGGTTTGGCATGACTCCAGTCGCCACCAGGTGATTTTTGGCCCTTGCCCTTTTTATTATCTGGTATCTCTTTGGGAACCACAGATGAAACCAACAGAAAAGGAGAGAAAAAGAAAAAGCAGAAAAAAAGAAAGAGCTTCTCTTTTGCTTTCCTGGTAACGTGACATCTTGCCCTCTTACATTATACATTTTTGTCCAGCTGATGCTTTGTCCTAGTGGAACCGTGGTTCTAGTATTAGCTCCAAATGGTAGGCAGGCATTTTCATTAAAAACAATTACTATTTCCAAACAGGAGCTGGTTCCTCAGTTCCAGCCATTCTTGCTGTAAAACGTTCAGCTGAGAGGAGCAGATTGTTCCTGCTGAAAATGAATGGAATCTGGCAGGAAAACCTCATGTTTTTCCAATCCTAGTTTTTTTACAAAGAAAACACTGGGATCTTGTTGAAAAATTACAATTGTTTTGGTGGGCACATTATTTTTCTCAGTTGAACTGTTTCCAGCTACAGGAGACAAGTTTTGTGCATACATATGCGTGTGTGAATATATATATCTACACATACACACACTTTTTGTATATAATTGCTATGTAGAAAATGATTAATAAGTCAAGGAAGAGTAAACACATTTTTGTTATTAAAATGCATTTATGCAAATTGATTTTTTTAAACAGCTTCCACATTATGAACCTTCAAAAGAAAGTCAATGAGTAAAATACTGTATCATAATAACAGCTAGCCTCACTTTTAATACTAGGAGAAGAAAGAGGCCAAGGTGACTGAACTGTTTATCCCTCGGTTGTTCTCACTAACTTAAAAACATTGTCAGACTGAATTATTCTGATAAAAATATCAAAGGAGAGGAAACAGAAGACACTATTACATTCATGAAAGGAACAAGCTGCAGAGGTCCCTATATTGATCACCTGTATGGATGCTGCCATTTGGTAAGAAGTGATTTTGTTTAGCTCGGACAGAAATAGATAATAGGTCAAGCTGACCTTGTGTCCATATGGGGGTGGAAACACCTCCTTCTACCAGTTGCTTTTTTCCCGTTCATATGAAGCATTCATCACAGAGCCGCAGACTGTGAGTGAGATGGGATGCTGGTGTGTCTTGTGCCTGCTGCACCTTGTGAGTTTAAGGGCACTCCCCAGGCAAAATTCAGCCCCCATATTAGCAACAATGCATTCTAACCTTCAAGTCCGTCTCCTCTGTCAGGTCCTGACCCTCTGTGTCAACAAATGGGCAGGCTCCAGACACTTTAGCTGTGGCATCTCCATTCACAACCTCCAAGGCAATTCAATTGCTTCGACTTGTACCTGACAATCAAACCGAGAATTGGGCAGTAAAAGGACAGCAATAAAACTTTCTTTACCAAAAATGAACAGCAATGTAGCACAGTAGCGTAGACCAGCCCAAAAGCTGGTCATCTCAAGGATGTGCTGCCCAGCCCTCTGTTGCACTTCAGTCACAGATGCACAAATGTAACAGGTAACACAAAACCCCCTTAAATTTCCTGAGGCTGAGAAGTTGAGTCTCCAGTGAAGTCAACTGTAAATCGCTGATTTTCACTAGCCTTTTGGGTCATCTTTTGACCCAATATCAATAAGTGACAAAGGAAATTATAATGGAAAGGATGACGGTATTACAGCAACTGCTCATTTTAAGAGTGATCACCTCATAGAAAAAGGAAAAATGAGAAGCATTTCCCTTTTCTGTTATTGCCCAGCTAATAGAATTTCTTGTCTCCCTTTCAGTTGTTC
Source organism: Burhinus oedicnemus (assembly GCA_008921705.1). NCBI lineage: Eukaryota > Metazoa > Chordata > Aves > Charadriiformes > Burhinidae > Burhinus > Burhinus oedicnemus. The sequence continues at coordinate 882,235 of VFFE01007208.1, forward strand.
TTGCCCAGAATTTCATCATTATAATACTAAAATCAGATAAGTTTACAGCCAAAAAGAACCTCAAGAGATCTGCTGGCCCACATCCTTGCAGCCAGGCAGGATCAGCTACACCTAGACGTTCTCTGATGGATAGCTGTTCAACTTGGACTTAAAAACCTTCACAGGAGAGTCCAAAACATCCCTTGTGAGTTTGCCATTTCAATTGTTTGTCCTGGAAATTAGCCTGCAGATCTACTCATTCAGCACAAAAGCTACAACAAAACTAGGCATAGCATCACTTCTGCCCTTTCTGCCATCTTCTGGTCTCAGCACACTGCTCCATCTAAGCCCTGAGACCTCCCTGGGTGCACAGGGGTCAGCAGCTTCACACTGTAGGGCTGTGGCGCACTTACCACCATCCCAGCCCTAAGATCCCGGGTGCCTTGCATTGCACAAGGGCCGCAGTTTCATTCCTCTAATAGGATACGGGACTTCACAGTCAGAATTAGAATGGCACGAAGTACGTCAAATAAGTTCACTCTTCTCATTTCTTAACATAATTTAAAATCAGACACTAAATAAGGTGTCAGCAGGCTTCCCACAAGGATCCAGCTGTTAAGTCGTTATTGTTGTGTTTGCTTTGAAGTCGAGAGGAAAAAAATTCCTGTTTGCCAACTTATAATTCAAAAAATGCCAGAAGAACCTTCTTGCAAACAAACAAGATGCAAAAGAAATGCTGGCACCAAAGTGGCACAGTCTGTGAATTATGGAGTTATGGAATCATTTTGAAAGTAAATTGTATGATACATAAGTGTTCATAAAATTCTTTCTGTAAATAAGATTAGATTTCTTCCACAGACAGGGAGACACATATCAGAGGTACCAAATGCTGTTTATGGTCAACCATCAAGGACTGTTCACTTTGCAGACACGTATGCAGCACTTAACAAAAAAGGACATTCTAGTGTTGAAGAACTGTATAATAAAAATGAGGGGAAACCTTCTCTTTTTGCAAAACACAGCTGAGTCCAAAGTCCTGCAACTCATACTGCATAACAAAACTACTTCTGTCACTTGCAAATCAGGAAGCCTGCTTTTGTCAACCATGTTTGTCAACATGTAAGAGATCCAGAGAGTGTATTGCTCAAATGAGTCAGTCATTTTCTTGTGAAATAAATTAAAGCTCTGATCCCTGCTGAAGAAGTCCTTTTGTGTTGTTCCAGCAACTTCTTTATATTTTCTATTTGTTCTGGTTTTGTCTGATTTATGCCATTCTCAATGATTTAGCCCAGCAGCATCCATTTTACAGAAAAACAAAACATGGCAAGGCCACTAAAATGGCAGACACCAGATACCAACTCATCAGTTCAGTTACGTGCACCAGAGCATTCACCAGCACCTGAACCCATACCTGAACCCAGCTATGTCCACTAGGGCCTTGCACTTACATGTGGAAAACACCTCATTGTAAGTGCTGTTTCTGTTTTCATTGTGTGTATGTAACCACACACACCCATTTTTCTGTGAGCCACTAGTAGGCCTGATGGTGGTTCCTAAGTGTAAATGTGGAAAGCCTATCACAGGTTGCTATTTGAAACGTCCTTTTGGAGCACTACCAAAACCAAGCAGAAAACAAAAGCTACTTTAAGGTAGAAAGAGCCTGATATGGCTGTTGCAACACAGCTGTTGTAAGGTACCTCCCACCCTTTGAAGGTGCACTGAGTCCGCAGCACAAGAACGTATCACTGGCTGACAACCCATTCCACCAGCAGACCTCACAGCAACAGCCTCAGCCTGTGGCAGCAACTCTGTGGGAACACCAGGACCAGCAGAGAAGGAACACGAGGAAAAGCTTTTCCAACATGAATGTAAGACCTGGAGACCAAAGTTCTTCATTTAGCCTTAGGAAAAGATTTGGTTTAGGCAAGCTGTCAAACCCCATTTAGCCCTCTATCCTTGTAAGGTTCTTTCTGAGAGTAATTAGACCATTGTACCTCCACGTGCACACAGCTCTGGTAGGTAGTGTCCTTCAGTCATATCAAGCACACAAAGGAGCCATGAGGCAGTGGCACTAGTCTAATGACCTAAACTATGGGCACACGTCCTTTTCCTGACCCAGAGTTTAACATTCACGGCCAGCTCTGCACCTCCTGGTTTACACTTTAGCTTGATCTGCAGGTGATACAGAATGTGTGAGCACTCCCCAATTCACTCCAGGTCAAATATCCCAGTGGAAACTACCATTTCCAGTTGTATAAACTAACCTGGCTAGCTTTCACTTAAACAATTTAAAGTGTTAGGACACAGTAACCCCTGAGAAAGAAGGCAGTAATTTCTTCTATTGGGACGTCTAGATTAGCAGGATGATAAACCCTCTTTGGTCATAAAGGTGAAAGATCTGCAAATCCATGGAGCTCTTCCATCCCCTGAGCGGAAGTCTGAGTTGTTTTCCTGCAAGATATCTCCAATCCTAAGCTTGAATGGAAATCAGACGTTGCCAGTCCTGACCCCATTGAAGTCAAAGGCAGTTTTGTCATTGACTTTAATGAAACTAGGATTCACCCTAGGGTAAGGGGCATTGTGTTTTTCAGCAGCCATCCATGTGGAAATTTTGCCTAGATGACTGACTGCCTGGAAGGTAGCAGTGCTAGGCCACAAAATACCAGAAATGTTTGCGTTAACCCACATACTCCAACATTTGAAACTGCAGATATCAGAGTACACTCTTGTCCTCTAGAAAGAGTATGTTCCTATACCCTTGGCTTCTTTACTCCACCTGAAGCTGGTTATGCACCTGATGTACCTAACTTCTTGTTCAGCTGTGCTACTGGGTCTGACTCTTTATGGGGAAACATCAGAGAGGTTTTATGTTCTCACATTGTAAATAATGTGACAGACCTTGAAAATATAATATGTCTTTTTATAGCTACTGTATGCATTGTGAATGAAAACAACTCCTTGAAAATAGAGTTGAAAATAGGGTATTACATTCATGCTTCATGTTCACTCAAATTCTGATTAAAAAAAACACTTCTAATGTATGCCCAGAGCATGGGGAAATGGATAAAAACATAGGAAGCAGGAACCTAAAAAAGAATCCAAAAGCATGCCTAGGAAATGCCTAAACTAATTTCAGGAAATCATCTGGTACTTGGGCTCCATGCTGAATATTCTTCTGAGCTCAAAAGAACCAAAATACATATATGCAAAGGTATTCCAGAAATGCATCTCTGAGCTGTGAGTCTGAACCTAAGTTCTTGTTATTACAGAAATGTAACAGAACTCCTTGGCAAGATTGCTTGCTTGTGCATTGGCTTTTCAGTATAAGGAGTCCCACACATGGAAACAGATGCATATAAATTTGTACATATGCAGATTTGGTTTGGTATTAAAACTGCCATGAAAATGCATACTGTGTAAAGTAAAAAACCATACTGCAGTACAATAAAGCTTGTGCTTAGCCTGTGCACATTACCTGCTCCAATTAGAGAGGGCCTCACAAAAGAAAAAAAAAATCAGAGACGGAAGCAAAGCATCAGGAAATGCAGAAGTGTTGTGAAAAAAGGAGGAAAGACAGAGAGATCCAAATTTCGTGCTTTGCATCTTGGGCTTCTTTCTAGTTCAGAAGCATCCACAAAAGCTTTCACAAGGTGGGTTGCTGCCTTCATTTTTTTCAGTCTAGAAATTAAAGCAGGTATCTATCCACAGGAGAAAGGGTGCCTCGCAAAATTTCCACCATTTTGTGCTTCTCCCATCTGCAATGGGTTCCTTCAAAGCACTTCTGTGCTTCTACTTTTGGGCAAAGCCACAACAAGGCAGTTTAGACACCTAAAAAATTAAATCTACTGTGGTAGCTAGAGGTAAGCAGCCCTCTCCACATAAGATGTAGTTGATGCTAAATTTTATGGTTCTGAAGTGAGCCAAAAAGGAGTTTGGGGATAGAAACTGAGTCAATCTCCTTTGCTGGCTGTGCCTGCAGGCACTGATCTGAAGGGCAGAATTTATGGCTGTGACTGCCCCTGTGCAATTTGCGCAAAAAGGAAGAGAAACTTTAGGCAGCTACGCACAGGCAAGTCATGGTCTTGCCCAGTGGAGCTATCATTGGCACCAACTATACCAGCACCTTGCGCTCCTCCAGCATCATCCATCAATAGGGTCTCAGAGAGCATTACAGTTCCCAGAGAATGAAGGGATGGAGAATGACTCAATGCCTTTTTAAATGGCAAAGCGTTACTTTCATTTTACAGATGTGAGGATGAGACTAAAGAAACCTGAGTGACTTTGGCCCACACGACAGGGCCAGAAGTAACCTCAAATTTCCTGAACACAATTCCTAAAGCACAGGAAGGGCCACTTGGCTCCTTCATTTTCCTCATCCCCACAAAGAATTTGTTTATCACTACGCAAATCAGGGAAGATAGATACTCTCATAAGTCCATATCCCCACTTACAAACTGTCTCTCTTCAAGGTATATTTTATTTCCATCCTCCCTCTTTATCTGCCAAAGAGCTTTCTACCTCAGTATTTGTACCTTACAGAGCAACCACAAAATCCTGCGGTATAGCAGAGCGGAGGTTATATGGCCAAGACAACTGCTATTTTCATCAATTCTTCAGCAAACCAGCTGATCATAAAAGCTATTCTTGACTATCCTGCCTTTGTAACACCAGTCACCAGGATAACACAGCACATACTATTGGCTGTGGCCCTCACTAAAAATACACTGCATTCTTGCACAACAACAAAAGCTCCCACTAGGGCCAATGGACAGCAGACTAAAAACAGTAACCAAAGGCTTTAAATTGCACAAATTACAAAGGTAGAAGAACTGAAAGCAGCATGCCACTAAAAGCCATCTGCCATCTTGGCCCGCCCATGTGTCCCTTCTCCCCAGCAGTGTTTTATATTAGTAATGATGTCTCTGTATTATGTATGACAGAGTCTCTGCTGCTTTGAGCAAGCAATAATATAGATGCTCCTTCAGTCTGGTGCTTTGCATATACACACTAGCTGGGGGAGCAGAAGATCTGCCTTCCAGTCTCTCTGGATATAGTTCAGTTGGATGGCAATATTCCCATGCATATATTCTCCAAATCACGTGTACATACTGTATTATCAGGACTCTGATACACATTAATAATACACAAAAATATACAGGAATAAGCATGGATTCAGCCATGATGTGAATTAGATAAGAATGGACAACATAGAAATACAGGAAGAAAATTAGCAAATGGTTAGTCTGATTATGGGCCTGTTTCCAGGACATAAAAGATGTTTTGGGGGTTTTTTTTGAGTTACTTTTATTAGTAGGCTAATGACTTTACCTGTCAATGAAGCTGTGATTTATAAGGAACTTTGAAGTGAAGCCTCAGAAGAGTTTTGAAGGAAGAGGAAGATGAAGCCAGCCATTAGGGTAGCCCGAAAGAAGCTGCAGAGATGGATGTGAAGACAAAGCTGGGGCACAGCAGTTCTGTGCAGAGAAATACCTGACATAACTCTCGGTGATCTTGCAAGCGCAGGTACAAGAAACAGTCTTCCCAGGGTAACACACCCTGTGAAGAAAAAAAAAAATAAAAAATTGGTGAGAGAATTTGTTAGCCCAGGAAAGGCAGCATCCTGATCTGTAAAAACTGCTTTCACTGCCTGAACTGACAGGCTAACTCGGGTGCCTTCATGCAGCCCAGCAAATAACACCCGAGCCAGCAGCCTGTACTGAGAAGAGAATGACCAGGAACCAGCGAAAAGACAGAGGAAAAGGTGAGAACAACATGTGTGAATAGGCAGACCATATTATGAATTAGAGAAAAGAGCTTATCAGGAGCTGGTTCGAGTGAAATGACTACTTTTGCAACTAACCTCAGAAACCACTGGAGGGAAACAAAGTGGGTTATTGGAAAGTTGGTGGAAATGTTTATTTGCTAATTATACAAGTTCATTTACTCAGAGTATTTTGCAAAACACTATGCATAACCCACTTTTGGCTGATGCATATTGAAAGTATGAGAATACACAAGAGTTTAACTAGGGTTCAGTGGATGTTCTCACAATTTACAGTGCTTGCAGCATTCCGTTACCACATGCCTACAGATGTTAGTTGGTTGACCTCTGGCTATCTGCTCATAGAGTTCTCCCCCTGCTCCTGTTACGTCCTCAGGTTTCCCAGGGGCACTTCCAGAAACCCTGACAGGCATCCGAGTAACTGGGAGGTTGTGTAAGGGACATCCCATCACTACAGTTCAGCCCTCCTCATAAGACAGGTCGAAGGCACAGGATATAAGAATAGATACCCAGGGCGGAGGCAGGGAGGACTGAAGAGGTGCGCAGCACGTAGAAGAGGTGGAAAGATATAAAAGCAAAGGAAGGGGGAGACAAGGAAAGTGTGCAGAGAGAAAGACTGAGGGAGAGGAACTAGCAGAGAAGAAGGAAAACAGAAAACCAAAGCCTGACAGGTAAGTCAGATGTAATTTTGGATAACCAGCAGGTTAGGGAAGAAGAAAGTCTGCAAATAACAGGAGGAAGAGATGGCCCCATGGAATAGTTGAACCCATGAAGAACAGTAGAGTAGAATGAGCTGTCCAGGTTCAGAAAGACAACAGCAAAGCATATGTAGTAAACGTACTTTTCTTTCTCCCTGTTAGAGCATTTATCACTGTTAGAGCAGACAGATGATAGCACACGAGAATCATTCCACAGCTGAGTTGGGGATCCCAAGCCAATGCAATCTGCATTTCAGCACAGGATGTTATATATTAGCAAACATTCTGATTTTCAGAGGTCCTGGGCTCCCAATCATAAGTCTCACAGATATCAAAGGCAGCTGCTTTCCCCTGAAAAGCTGTCCTGCAACACCGCATCTGAAAGTTATTTTGCTGGACTCTTACTTATGCTTTGGATGCATCAGGCCTCAGCTCGGAGGACTGTTGGACAAGAACAGCTATTTGGCCTGCACACGGAATGGAAATAAGGAGAGGTGAATCTGTTCTTGGAGGTAACATGTTTCAGGTATTGTCCCAGGCAAGCTGCTCAACCGTGTGGTGCCTCATACATGTGAGATGAGAACATCTAATTCCATAATTCCCAGTAATATCGGCCTGGGTGTATCAAGTGCAATGAGATCCTCGGAAGAAAGAACTAATTTTAAGTCCAGAGAGTTGACATTTACTTGATTTTTCCCAATCTGCTGTTTCTTAGAACTCCAAATCTGAAGGGATGGGATGGTGCAGGCAACTGGCGATATCATTGTCATAATAGCGACATCATGGCACAGACAGCCCCAGCTCATAAGGCGGTAGGAAGCACACGAGTTGGTATATAAAAAAGGACTGGCAGCACAATGCAATGTGCGGATGCCAGATTCATTGCTCACTGAAAGCTGCATTTTCAAATCCAGCATTTGCCTCATGTCTGAGTTTAAGCTGACTGTCATAGGGGAAAAAAATACTAAAAAAGAATTCTAAGCCCAAGACTTTGCATTGCTCTTGATTCTTGCAGCACAAGGAGGAAAGCAGTGTTTCTGCACTGAAATACCATTGAAGTGTTTGTCTGAACTGAGCTTTCTCTTGGCATTCTGGCTGCTCCTGCCTTTGTAAAAACTATCAGGCAAGGGTTTGTTTCTTTGTGAGAGATTTCACGAAGCTGCAGACATCCATTTTAGCCAAAGTGATTTCATCTGTTTTTCCTCCGAGGCTGCCCAGCTGAAGAGTTATCATCAGAATTTTTCTCACTGCAATTGCTAATGTCACTGGTTGGTACCAACCTACTCTTCACTTCTTCGAGGCCCTCATCAGACTTGCAATCACCAAACAGTTCAGGCGTCGATCAGAAAAAATAGTATAACTAAAAACTAGTAGAGAAAATAAAAACTCGAGCTACTCTTCAGGGATCTGAACACATTCTGCTTCACACTGAAGGTATTTAAAAGGGAACCTGCAGGCTGCTTCCTGACTTCTAGGGATGTTGAGATTCAGACCCATGGCTTGGCCTCTGTTTTAGCCAGGATAGCACAACTACAGGACAGAAGAAGGATCGCCTAAGGATCCAGTTACAGGATTGAAAGCCAGGAAACCATGAACATCAACATTATCACCATAATTTTCCCTTGTAAATCACTTAATTTCAATGCATCCTCATTCCTCTGTCAGCAAGACAGACTTGCTTACCCTTAAAAAAGTCTCAAAGTTACTAGCAGAGAAATCCTTAGGCCAAAGTGCAAATTTGATTCTTGTGCACTTGTCAGGAGTGCAAAATGTAAAGTACAGAGATTAGAAAGAGGAATTTCAGGCAAAAGGGGACCTGTTCTTAGGGTCTGAAGATGTTTCAGAGCAGGGAAGTCCTTCTCTTACCAGCTTGAGATTTATGTTCTTAAACGTATCACTGGACCAAAGCTGGAAGCATTTCCCTTCTGTCATTTGGGTGTGCAAAAAAGTTTCATGGAAAATTGTTCACTCAACAGTCAAAACATTTTTTGGTACTGAGAAAAATAAGAAATGTTTAGTGAAAAAATGTTAAGAAACATAAATATTTCACTACTTTACATAGGGCTTTATTTCTGACCAGAAAAAACAAATGAGGCTCAACAGTGGACAATACATTCTTATTCTTTAACTCTCACGGAGTATTACAAAGATTTAATGCATGGGCTGTGATATTACAGGCTGTGCAAGCTTAATTTGAGATAGAAAATTTGCAGAATAAAACAAAACCAAAGAGGGGAGGGAAGGGAAGGGAAGGGAAGGGAAGGGAAGGGAAGGGAAGGGAAGGGAAGGGAAGAAAAGAAAAGAAAAGAAAAGAAAAGAAAAGAAAAGAAAGCAAGTTTGTTAACCACCATTGACTGGCCCAAGTAATGTGAACTTTACCTGATGTACTCAGTACAGAATGTCTGAACTGGTAATCAAAATAAGTAAAAAGCAGGGGGTCTCTATAGAAATTCATAATAACATGAAATTATTTGGCAAGATTCATTGCTTTTTTAAGGATATGTTAAAAAGTGACGTTGCTTGATATAAGCTACAGTTATAAGCAGATATTTGAACAATCTAAAAACATGGATAAATCCACCAGCATCAGAGACATTATGATTTACTTAAATCAGTTGCACTGCCAAAAGATGTGTCTTCAAAATTCAGAATGATTAGGTGCTGTCCATATGCAAGAGGAGCAGCCAGCTGCATTTTCATTAAGATCCCTAAATGAAGCGGGAAGAGCAAGATGATGATGCTGGAAATTGTGTACAGCTGATTTAAATCCTAGTAGCATTTGCTTAGGATTGAAAATCACTAGAAGCCAATTTGAAACTAATGGAGAGTTTGTTTCAAAAATTTACTTTTCATCACATAATGTTAAATTTGCAAAGATACAGTCCAAGTGTGAAATACTAGTGGGGTGTAAAAACACTCCTTGCACATTTGGAGAGGGATCCATCTTACATAAATGCAATGTAAACGAATATAAAAGACGTAACAGTGCAGATCTCTTGCTTATTTAAATGAGCCATTTTCCAAACCACGGAAAGGTAGTTAATAATTCTGTAAAGACAGCCTAGAGAAGCAACAGAATTAAACTCCAGAACAAGATATACTCATCACTTATTGGAGAAATGTTTGCTGAAAACAAGACTGGTTTCTCCAGCAGTGTTGGAAAAAGACACAGGCATTAAAATAAAAAGCGATATTCAACGTGATGAAAAACGTAAGCAAAAAGCAAGATATTATGTTCTAGCCCGAGATGAAGTATTTAGATAACAGACAAAATTGCACTTTGTGATACACATAACTGCTCCCACAAAGTACAAGTAGAATGTGAGGTTATGAAATCACACCAGAAATATGGAAGGCTAACAGGAGACACTGCTGATCATAATAAAGTATTTGCAGTAATGACTACTCTTAAAGCACAGATGTCCAGAAAGAGTCCAAAACATTCTCAATTTATTAGGAATAACACTTCTTGTTTTGTAGGCCTTCAGAGGACCCAGAATAGCTGCTACTTCAGCCAAACTCATATAAAATTATTAAAGAAAGTGAAAAATGATTAAACTGAAAATGAAAGGTGAGTTAAAGAAGCTTTAGAACAAATCAATAAATGAATAGTCACTGGGATTAGAAAGGATGTATCCAAGAGTTCTGAAACAAAGACATTACTGAATTACTGATGGAGGCCTGTAACCAAGTCCCAGATTCTGCCTCAGTATCTTGAGAAAGAAAAGGTGAAAAATGTGAAAGACTGAAGGAATGATGGATCAGTAAACCTGACCTCTGCAGCGGATAAATTGCTAGAAACCAAAATAAAGAATAAAATTAGTATACATATATAAATATGATATGCTGGGGAAGGATCCAACAGTTTCTGCAAAAAGAAGTCATGTCTCACAAATGTATTAAAGTATTCAGTGAGCATACGGCCTAGGATGCTACCTGGTCAATACAGTGTGAACATCTCTGCTTGCAATGAAGCTAAGCATTCCAGAATAAGAAGAAATTAGTAGAAGGAAACAAACTGTACAAATCATTTTCCCAATGGAAAAAGGTTTCAAATATGTTGTTCACTATATTCATAAACAACTGGGGAAAGCAGTACAAGTGAGGTGACCAAGTTTGCTGAAGATACAGCATTGCTCAGAACAGTCAAAATTGAAGCTAATTGTGAAGAACTGTAGAAGGATGTCATGAACTAGGATGAAACTCAGTGGTGGTGAATGCCAACTAATGCATGTGGAGAAAAATAACACTAGCTATAGGTACATGATGATCAGCACTGCTCAGGAGAGAAATCTTGGAGTCACTTTGAATAATTAGAAAAGGTCACCTCAGTGTTCAGCTGCTGTCAGAAATGCCCAGAGGGGCTTTTAGGAGCTGCTAAGAAGGAAGATGAGAGAAACAGAATAAAAATAAAAGAAAAAAAATTACTATCTTGCAGGATAAATCCACAATGTACCTGCATCTTGAATACTCCTTGTCTCTATCTCAGAGCACAAAAGAGCTTTTTTGCACTGAGAAACAAGACTGTAACTTGTCAGACTGAAAAAAAGACAGCAAAAAAGGGATGTGATAGAGTTTACAAAAGCACGAATGGTATGGACAACGTGAACAGGGAATGATTATGTTAATACACAGAGTTGGAGGCACTCAATGAAATTATCAGGTAGAAAAATTAAAATAAACAAAAGGAAATTCTTCTTCATGCGACACAAGTAAATTGTGATATTTGCTGTCACAGAATGTTGTGAAATCCAGAAGTATAAATGGGTTCAAAAAGGGATTAAACAAATCAATGGAGAAATAAGTCTATCGGGGACTACTAAATACAATGCAGCCAACAGTTCAGAAAGTTTCTAAAGTCCTGATTGCTGAAAGCTTGGAGGGTAAATCTTCAGGGTGCCTCCCTTAGATTTCAGAAGGTGATGCTGTTATTGCTTTATATTACGGTTGCTCCTTGAAGGTCACAAGTAGATGCGGGGTATCTATTATGCTAAGCATGTACTCACATAACAAAGAGACATTCTCTGCCCTCAAAAAATATGCTCTGCGTGCTAATTACTGGGACCAAAGCTCTAAAAGTCAGGATACTTAGCTCCGACTTGCTGCTGAATCTGAGAAAGCACAGCTCTGGATTTACATACACTTTGTACCCTGAATTTCTCCATTTACACTGAGGGAGTTACAATAACTGAACACAAGTTCCAAATCAGTTGAAAGGTTAAAATGAGAAGGGACTAAAAAGGGAAGTGGCTTATATTTTGGCAACATTTTTTAAAGTCTGCCTTCAAAATATAAATAAAGCAGTACTCATTGGAACTTCACATGCCTACTAGGACATCGTCAGCCTTAAGTCTAAATGGCAAAGTTAGTTATAATATTCTAAACATTCTCCTGCGTAGGTGTCCTGGTTTGAAGTAAAACAGGACTAATTTTGTTCAGTAACTTTACTTTTCAGCTAGGCCTCTTCTAACTGCTGAAATTAACAGCATCTTGTGCAGAAAACTTTTCACTCTCAGAGTGATAAGACCCCTGTTTATAGTTGATGCCAAGGAATGGGATGCAGAGAGGCTCTTGCTTATACTCATTGCTATAACAACCAAGGCCAGCCAGCTTTGTTACTTGCCACGTTGGAGGGTCGGAAGCGGAAAAGCGTAGATGGGTCACACCTGTGGGGAGAAGTGGACAGGACGGGTGACCCAAAGCTGACCAACGGGGTATTCCATCCCATCTGCCTCATGCTCAGTGTAAAAGCTGAGGGATCAAGGGGGTCAGTCTCTTTCTTCAATGGCCAGCATCTGAGGAGGACTCTGTTCGTCTGCCTTTGATCCTGATCCTGAATCCAGATCCAGAGTCCAGTTCCCATCCGTCACCGAGTCCAGTCTGGGACTTCCCCAGTGCCTGCTGGTGACGTGATTGTCATCCTGGGAGCTTGGTATGGTTTTGTATATATTTCATTATTTTCATTAAAGTAGTTTAGTTCCTTCTAAAGCCTTAAGTCTCTCTTTTTTCCCCTCTCTTTCCTGCCTCCCTTTGAAGTGGAGCAGGAGAGAGAGAGCATCTGTCGCTCCACCCGATCAGGCCAATCTGGCCCAAACCACGACAATGGGCCAGCGACAAGTCAAACAATATTGCTATATTACATAAGATAATAAATTTAAGTGTGGTTGCTTGTACTAGGTAATCAGAAATGGTGGGATTAGATAAAGGATAGAAAGATCTTGCAAAGGGGATGACTCCCAAGAGTGTCAAGAAGATGCATTTAGCTTGGACTTATTTTAAGAAATAAAAGATCAATTCATAGGAATGCTTACACCACAATAAAATCTGAAGCAGCAAATTTGTAGTTCAACAGTGTGAATGAAGGAATCGGCTCAGGTCAGGACTGGTTGATGCTGAGTGACTCATGTTTTAGTACATAGTGCACAAAGTGTACTGAACTGTCGTAATACAGTAAGGACACTATGAAGTGCCTTATATGCTACTTCTGTTATGCATAGAAAAACCATGCAAAGCCAAAAAGCTGTCAGTTCAGAGTGCAGGATCTGAGCTGAGCAGCTTACAGCAGTGACACTTCCAACCACCATCAGCTAACACTGCACGGGCTTCATTGAGTGTGGGGATTTTCTATCAATGACTACACCTGAATGAGGGCAGTGCTGCTAGGGATAGGAGCAGGCACTCTTTTCCCAGAGAGATATTGGAACCAAGCTTGAGTGTACACCCAGGCTGTAGGACCACAGGTGCTTGCTGACACCGGGCTGCAGGCATGATTTGATGCAAGGGGAATGGGGAAGCAGCCTGGTATTGGGACCTCTCTTATTGGCCGTGGGAGGTACGGCACTCACAGAAATTAAAAGTTAACATGACTGCCTGCTTCACTCATCATTCACAGGTACAGCTGCTGCACATCCAGAGGGATGCTCCGTTCCCTTCTCCCAGGGAGAATTTTATTTTTTTGTAGCCAGGAATAAGACCATCAGCATGTTTCAACCAGACCACAGGTGATACATGGAGAAACAAGCAACTTAGGAACTGATCTGAAAGGAACCCAAACAGTTTAAGCTACCTAGCGACAGATGGGGAAGTAAAAGAAGGAGCCTCCTGCTTTATGTCACATCTTCTGTCACCTCTTGCCCTCCTCTATTAATCATTTCTCATGCACATCATCCTTTTACTCCCTTGCTCAGTATCTGATATCACTTCTCCTTTACTGACAGGTAAACACTCACCACCTTAAATTTTTCAGGGTGGATTCCAATTAATGACCTGGAGAAAAAGGTTTCTAAGCCTGTTAAAAGTGCCCTAAGCTACTTTGCCCTTCCTCTATTTAATTTGTCTGCACTGCAGGGCAATACTTGTTCTTTTCCCAAACATGGAAATCATTAAAGACAACAAACAAATAAATCATGACAGAAGACAAAGGGGAAATCTTTCTTAAGTCTCAGAACCATTTCCATTATCACGAGAAACTTGATGTCACATGGATAAAAGCAATGTATTTAGAGAAATTGCATCTGAAACAGAGCACGAGCAATGAGCAGGAGAACTTGTATTGCCATGCTGCCTTTCATCCCCTGTCAGCACAGACTGTCTTATAAGGAAAATAATCAATTTTCCTTCCACTAATGTGCCATTGCTTCTGGGGTGGACTACATACGGGCCTCACAGTTGTCTGCAACAGCGCTAGAGAATGGTTTTGGTACAAAATGTGAGGAGCATCCATTCAGCTCAAATTGCAGTTACCCTACATTGACTCTGCCAGAAACATACCTGACGTCTGTCAAAAATGCCACAGGGTCTGTAATAACTACCGACAGCACCTTGAGTCTTACTGAAAGAAAAGTCCAAGGTGTGCTGTGAAAAGGGAAACCAAAGGAGATGGGTTTCCTCCATGGGAGGAAGCTGTGTCCTGCAGTCCTACATTACCTCCCACTCCATGATTCAGCCAGCACCCCTAACAACCTCTGTAGCTGCACTGCAGCTCCCTCTTTCTCTCTGCTTTCAAATCCGACATACCAGAGACCCCCTTTCCAACTCTCTCAATTATGGATGAACGGAAAGTATCTGTACATCTTTCTTGTGCATAAACAGAGCATTTAAAAAATATTCATACAGGACCAGTCTATATTCACAATATAGATTTGAAGTATGGGTATTATTACGCATTTTTCAATAGCTTCGCCTGGACAATCATTGCAAGCACCTGAAGGTTTTGGTTGGCAATTTCAGAGTTGTATATTAGCGTTTTGGAAGCATACAAGCAAATCACAGACACAGCACAGCACAGGCTACAGAGTCCCAGCTGCAGCAGGAGAGCAACTAGAGATGGATGAGAGAATACTTCTTAGTGCACGCAGGGATGGAGTTCCCAAGGGAGCTGCCATAAATATTTCCACCGTAAGATTTTGACCCTTGTATTTTTGCACCCTTTAGGGTCAGCATCCCCTCAAAATGCATTGAAAAAATAGCATTTTGGCAAAGAAACCGTAAGAAGTCAGATTTACAGTGTTACGTTTCAAAACCACATTTCATATCAGGGTAGGTCTGCTCTCATTAGGGAAAAGAAACCCATTTCACAGAGAAAAGCTCACAAGCCATGCCAGTGTGTATGGTAGAGAAAAAGAAAGAGGCCTATTTTCAAGTTCAAAACATCATACAAAAGCGAGGTCATGTTTCCAGCAGTTTTGTTGGGGTTGGGTTACATCCAGTTCCAACAATGCTATACAAGGCATATCAGACATTAAAATGATACCTCACTTGATCTTACTCAATAGAAAAGGCAAACCACATAAAACAGGTGCTAGACAGCGATGCAGCCTCCCCATAGTTATCCGGTTTACAAACAGCAAACTCTTTAGCCCTGTTATTGTTTCTCTCATTTGCCACATTCTAGCTCCAAAAGGCACTCTAGTTCTCTAAATTGTTAGCAGCTTTTATAGCCAAAGATAAGTATCCATCACTTTTAATTTTCATCGTTGCATCTGTTTTGTCATTTAGCTGCAGCAGGTTGTATTACAATGATTAATGAGGAAATGGATACAAACATTTTTATTTCAAATAGCAGCTCTCGGACAAGGTCTGGAAAACAGAACCAAGCCATATGATTGTAAAAAAAACCAAAAACCAAACCAAACAAAAAAAAAACCAACAAAAAAACAAACAAACAAACAAAAACCCCAAACCAAAAAACACACAGACATACACAAACCTAAACAAGTGGGCATTGTGCCACGATCTGTGAACACCCTAGAAATACAAACAGCCGTAGCAAGGAAGAAAAAGGTACATTTTTCACATGCCTGTGTGATGGCTTTTTGGGTTTGGGTTGGTTTGTTGTGTTTTTTTGTTTGTTTGTTTTTTTTTTTGGGTTTTTTTTTTGGGGGGGGGGGCGGAGTTCTGTTTTGTTTTACAATTAATTTCACCCTTTTTATTTCACATAAATGTCCAGCTCAAGTGTGGCACATCAACAAATTGGTTCATTTATCTTTCAGGGAAAAGCCAAACACTGCATTTCTATTCAGAAAAGGCAGCATATATAAAATGTAGCATTAATAAAAGAGGTGTTTAGAATGAAAAATAATAATTTTTATTGCTCTCTCTAGGACATTTGCTGTAAACATGGTTCATCTGTAATTATATTTGAAAAGAAGTATTATTTAGTATTATAGTTACCTACAAACCTAGAAGCCCAAATAAATATTTCCTGCTGGATGGGGAAAGGAGTGCGAGTGCTTTTTGCAGAAAGCAGAAAAGTCTTTCGGATTAAACCCCCTTCAGAACAATCCTTTGATTCAGAAGAGTTAATTTCATTTCTTTAATATTAGTATTATATTCACTTAGTTGTAAGATTTTTCTTGGAAAACAAGGACATTTATAAAAATATAGTCACATGAAACAACTATTCATCTAACAAACAGAATGTGAAAAACACAGATGAAGACTATAATATTAGACCGAGATAAATAATCTAACTGGAGACCTATTGGATTCTACACTTTCATGGCAATGAAGCATTTGGCCTACCGATGTATTTTTGCCTTCTCTGCCAGGCAGGGCTCAGGCTCTGCAGGAGAATACAGCCATGGATCTCTGCAGGAAGAGAAGACCTTTTTTTTTTTCCAAGTAAAATGTTCCCTAACTCTGCAAGGGAGGTTGGCAGTAGATCTCAAACTCTGGCCTGTCTTTTTAATACCCCTACAATAGCTCGGTTGGATTGAGACCAGCTGTTGGTGCATTACCATTTGTAAATGCTTAAAGCAACTACTCCTTGTTTTCTTGGCAACATGTACTGTGGAGGAAAAAAAAACCCAGCACTTTCATTCAGACATTAAGAATTGCTGGATGCCAGCTTTGGCTTACACAAGCTATTGTTTGCACAGCTCTCTTCAACAAGTTTTCATCAAAAAAAAAAAATCCTATAGGGATAAATTGAGCTCCTAAAATTCTGGTTTACACCGTCCACTCAGCCTTCATTGGAAACAAGATTCCTTTTTTAATCCAACCATTTCAGGTCACAGGTTTTTCTGGGTTTCAATTTCCACAACACCCCCACAAAATCACCCGGATTGTCTTAGGAATGACAATTATAACTTCTTACTCACTGTTTAAAAATAACAGTGATTTTTTTGCCCGCTAATATAAGCATAAGAAAGAGATCTGAGCTTTAATTACCATGTTCTAAAATCAGAGTTTTAGCATTGAAAGCTTGGAAAATAAGAAAACGGAATTACATTAGGATTATAGTTCAGCATTTGAGAAATACTAAGAGTCTCAAAATACCAGAAAGATCCTCCATTTGGCTGCCATGGTAAAAAGAGCCTAGTCATAGCAGAGAACATACACCAACATTTTTTATTATTACTGTTCAGATGAAAACAGCTCCAGTGACCTTTCATTGCCTCATCCTTTCCAACCACCCCTACTAGAGCTTGGTATACTGGAAGTGTCTAAGCATGAATGCTAGCATCTCGGTGGTTGCAGCTGCTAGTACAATAGGATTAATTTGCCATCTACCAACTCTAATGCCCTTCTGTTTCATCTTCTTTCCCCACCAGGGGCAGTGGTGACAGCATCTGTTCCACTGTTATTTTAGTGGCGCCTTTCGTGCTGTTATAGTTAAGGGTCTGTCAGCATTTCCATTACACACACACAGACGCGCATGCACGCATTTCTTGAGGGAAGGGACAGCTCAAATCAACCTCTGGGAAAAAAGAGAATTAATGCATTGGGGTTGAAAATGGTATGAGAGTCTTAGAAGAAAGCATTTATATATTTGATTTTCTGGTATTATTTTAGAGGAAAAATGGAGATACAAGAGGTTCCAATTAACCTATTTTGCATTTATTAATGGAAAATAATTGTGAAAGATGATTCAGATTGTTCTATGACCTTAGAGAAACCAACCATGCCAAAAAGAAATCAGAGGGGAAAAAAAACAAAACAGGAATTGTTCCCTACCAAACACCTCCTTTTATTAGGTAACTAATTTAGATGATAGGCTATTACTTTAAAACCATCCCAGACAAGATTTAATGAACAGGCCATTGATTATGGGTGACCTACTCTAAATACATAACAGGAGCCCCAGATCTCTAGGTTGAGAGTGATAATGAGGAGAGGAACATGCGTTTCTGCAGGCAGTCAAGCATACCAAGAGGTAAAGAACAACTCCACTACCAGAAGTGGTTTGGGAGCTTACAGGTGGGTGCTCGCATCCCCACTGGTGTGTGCAGGATATGAAGAGTAACACTCACTGCAATCTGCAAGACACAGGCTCATCCCACTGTTGCTTTGTGGGAGCCGTCGCCCACGAGCACGTCTGACTCATGAGCATTGCTTTCTAGCCACAAAAGTGGGTAGAAAAAAAGCAAGTGCTGGGGCAATCAGAGAACAGGGCAGCTTATTTCATCAATGAAAACCCTCTGGAACATGACAGGTATCAGGTTAACCAACACAGGGCTGCTTCTCAGACCCCACAGGTGTTTTCTCTCCTCAGGAAATGCCAGCCTTTCCACACGAAATTATTGTGCATGTGCAGGTTTCCACCTAGTCAAGAGAACTTTGAACTAGCATAACTCATCTGAATTCTCAAAATAAACCCTCTCTTGCTCAGTGTGCTTCCCTGCTGCAGAGAGGTATGACTTCTGCAACAGAAGGAAGGAATTACAGTTTTCCAGAAGTCTTTTCTTATGAGAGAAATTCATAGACAATTTAGAGGGCCAGCATGGGCCTGTCCTAGCACTGGAGTACTCACCGTAGGATTGACGTAATCTGTAACGCCAGATGTGAGCCTTCATGGGTGAATTAAAATTTGCCTCCAGTACCAACACACTACCGTTTACAGCACTTTCTGTCTATCTCTTCAACATTTTGAAATAATAATGATGCATTTGTCTTCTTGAAAAATACACAAACAAGGAGATTCAGATTTTCAAACTCACAGCATACTAAGGGGAAAAAAAGCAGTTAAACAATAAATTTGGAGGCAAGGCTCCGAAGCCATGCAAATTTCTTTAGTCACATTGATGGTAAGCACAGTCCAGTCACTGTGATGGGAAACGGATTAATAACATGCTGTTTCTTTTTCAAGTGACATTATCAAATACCTAGGTGTCCTTTGTCACATCACTTAACTGCTCTGCATTTCAGCATCCTCATCTGTGAAATGGAATAGGTAATTAAACACTCATGCATGCTTTGGGACTCTTTGGTGGAAAGAATTATTATGGTGTCTTATTACTGTGAGACAACGTGCAATTGTCTCAGGTCTCTGTAACAGCTGAGCCTAAATGGTAAAGGAAAAAAAAAATCTAAAAGCTCAACTGAGAAACTGAGATCTTCTGCCCTACCCTCTGTAAGATGCAGCTACTACTTCAGTCCATTTTCCATGCTGGGGAAATCGTTCTGAGGCTGATCATGCTGCAAAAATATTATCATGTTACAGTACTTTCAAAACTAGGCTTGGTTAGAAATGAGGAAGAGAAAGAAGAAAAGAAGAAACATTTCTCCCAGAAATATTACATTCATGAACTGTAGGAATTATTTAAGAGATGACTGAAAAGAGGAAACTCAAAAGCACAAAATATAAAGCCTTCCCTCACAAAAAAACCCACCCTAAAAC